>PVIY010018661.1:0-47173 GCA_004026745.1 Myrmecophaga tridactyla
CAGCACCCAGGATATTGGAATTTTAAAATCCAAAAATATGGGCAGGCAATTGTGACTCAGTAGCAGACTTCTTGCCTGCCATGCCAGAGAATCAGGTTCAGTTCC
This sequence comes from Myrmecophaga tridactyla, assembly GCA_004026745.1. Lineage (NCBI taxonomy): Eukaryota > Metazoa > Chordata > Mammalia > Pilosa > Myrmecophagidae > Myrmecophaga > Myrmecophaga tridactyla. The sequence continues at coordinate 106 of PVIY010018661.1, forward strand.
CCGTGCTTGCCCATGAAATAAAAAAAATTACAGTGGAAACACAAATCTGAGTACTAGTTCTACATTTGCTACAATATGCATGAAATGGATTTCTCTTATCATTGTCTATATAAATGTTCACACTCTCATTCATACCACAAGATTGCTTAAAATTTAAAAGTGAAGCATTACTGAAAATAACTATTTAAAAATGTTTCCAGATGGTTACAAATTGGGATAAGATAGTTATATGTTAACTTTTCGTATAGGGTACCCTTCATACCAAATGCTTTTGTGCGCTTTCATGGCAATGATGTGTTTCCATTAGTCCTTTAGGTATAGAAGTGTACTGGGCAGTAGGAAGTATTCTGGAGGAGTGTGTACATTGTTTGCAAACAAAAGCAATGAAACGACTTTTTAAACAATCAGCTTTCTTTCTCAAAGTACATATCAATAGCTTGCCTGACTTGAGCTTTGTAGCATGTTTTACCATTATTATTGTTTTTCAGATTTTGACTTAATATAAGATATTTCTTTATTTATATACACATTATACCTGCAATATCTTTGTATGGATTTTGTGACATATTCTGTCGAAAAGAAATCACAGCCATTTCATTAATATATTATCATTGCTTATATAGTTTGTAAAATAACTATGAAATAAATATCACCAAATGATATCTAATAAAACTTTTTAAAAGTCATTGCCAAGGGCGGCTGCCATGGCTCAGCAGGCAGAGCTCCGACCTGCCATGCTGGAGGTCTGGAGTTCGATCCCTGGTGCCTCCTGCCCATATGCAAATTAAAAAAAAAAGTCATTGCCAAAAGAATTAAATCATGATATTTTCCACAAACAGTATTTGAATTCTGATATCCTTCCCTATGCCATCAGACTGTTTCCCAGTTAGCAGAGTGTGAAGATAGAAAAGATTGTTACTTTTAAGGGTTCTCTAGGGAATCAGGTAAACAGAAATGAGGGATATAATAAACATAGATACATATATATGTATAATTTATTTATTATGTATATTATAAAAACATGAGATTTTTACATTGGAATTGGTTCACAGAACTGTTCAGATAGTTGCCTACAAATTCTCTAGGGCAAGCACATGCCAGGAAAATTGAGGAAGGTTTATGATCAGTGTCCAGAAGGCCAAAAAATTAGACATTGTATCACGGCATCCAATCTGTCTCTTCCAATCAGATTCTAATGAATCTCAGTCAGATAAACATCTAATGGCCTGCCCTAAAGAAATAATCAACCACACAATCTCTATTCTGCTCTGAGGAACCAGCCTCTTCACCTCCAGAATGCCCAGAGGAATCTGCCATCAACCCTCCACCTGAAAGATATTTGACCAACTATCCTTGATGAACCCATAAATAACCCCCCTAAGGAAAACACCCTCACTCCTCAATCTTAAGAGAATCAGCCTGTTTCACAAGATGAAATTGTCATTGAACATTCTGAGGTGTTTGGCCTGCAAGATACTTCTAATTATTCTCAGTATCTGCCCTACCACTCTTCTTTCCTTCCAGACCTATAATTAGACTGAAGACCCAAGAGGTGACAAAAGCTGAGGTATGAAGTATGACCAATGAGGAGGTGCATTATGCTCCAAAAGAACTGGGCAACTTTTCCAATTTATATAGAAAGAAATCAGGGTAAAATGCATGGAAATATATATTAAGGTTGTGGGGCAATGATGGAAAGAATATAAAGTCAGATCAGGATTAATTTATTTATATGAATAGTGAGATTAAGAAGAGATTCTGGATTAAATGATTTAGTGTGAGGAGTTAGAAAGGACACTAGTCCTGTGGTTGTCTGAAGCAGGGACCAAAAAGTGGCCTACATCAACTGATGTAAAAAATGCCAGAACTGTCCTCATACAATGTAGATGATGGCATAGAAAGACTTAGAGAGATTGCAACCTTAGAGTATATTTTTCATGTAATCCCATCTCAGTCATTTCAGGAATGTCCAGAGAAGACACTTTTTACCAGTAATGTGAGGAAAAAATTCCTGAGAGTAACTCTATCATCCCTGAGGAGTCTTGGGTTTCTCTTCTTTTTAGGTCAGAGATAACTGTGGGAAATTCTGTCGCTGAACTTGGATCCTTCAATAAAGTGGTGATGATCTGATTCCTGGCTTGCAGAAGCCAACAGGCAGCACTTATGTGTCAAAGATAAGGTAGACATGGCAACTACAGTGGACAGTAGACTGAATGAAGCAATCAAAAGAGTCAGACTTGCAGACCCCTATGGCAATGGTTAGTAGATCACGGGGTGCATAGAAGCAAAATAGATGACCAGTCTACTAAATTCTTACTTTGTCTGAATAAGGAGATTTATAGGTTAATAAAAGCATAACTTAATAAACAAAAAAGGAGATCAGGGCACCTTAATAATTCTAAGACTTGAGACAGTTTGCAGACCTAGAGGTGAGTGAATGAAGAGTAGGATGAGTCCATTTGGGGAAGGACCTGTGACAATGACAAAACTCTACACTGTTAATATTTTCCCCAGCCTTTCCCAAAACAGCTAAGACATTTCACAATGGTAGCAGTGCTTTGGGAAAAAGGAAATGATCAGGTATATTGGGAATTATTAATCACTGGGTCATAAGTGATATTAATTCTGGGAGACCCAAAATGCACTGCAGTCCACCCATCATAAGGGGCTTATGAAAAGCAGGTGAAGTATGAGATTTTACCTCAGGTCTATCTCACAATGGGTCCAGTGAATCCCTCAACCCATTCTGTGGTTATGTCCCCACTGTGAAATACATAATTGGAATAGATAATCAGCAAATGCAGATTTCTCATATTTGTTCCCTGACTTATGGAGTGAGTGCTATTATGGTAGAAAAAGCTAAGTGGAAGTCACAAGTGGAAGCCTCTACAGTGTGGTAATATATCAAAAAGAATATTGAATTCTTAGAATTGAAGAGATTAGTGCCACCATTTAGGTTGCAGTGGTGGTGATTCACACCGCATCCTCATTCAACTCTCTTATTTGGTCTGTGCAGAAAACAGATGGATCTCAGAGGATCAGAGTGGGTTATCACAAACTTCTAAAGAAGTTGCAACTCCAATTGCAGCTTTTGTTCCAGATGTGGTATCATTATTTGAACAAACCAACCCATACCCTGGTACCAAATGTTGCTATTAAAGAACACTGAAAACAGTTTGCATTCAGTTGATAAGCCCAGCAATATACCTTCATTGTTCCACCTCTGCATTATATCAGTTCTCCAGCCCAGTCTCCTATTCTATTCTAAAAGGACTTTGAACATCTCTTCATTCCCATACAGTATCACACTAGTCCATTTTATTGATTATATCATGTCACTTGGACCTAATAAACAAGAAATAACAACTATTCTAGACATATTAATAAGGCATTTATCAGAGGGAAGAAGGTAATTCCACACAAATTCAGGATCCTTCAAGCTCTGTAAAATTTCTTGTTGTCCAGTGGAATGCGGCACACCAAGATATAATTCTAAGGTGAAGGATAAACTGCTGCATCTGGACCTTCCTACAACCAAGAAAGAGGCACAACTCCTATTTGGCCTCATTGGATTTTACAGATAACATATTCTTCAGTAAGTTGTGCTACTCTGGTCAATTTACTGTGTGACCCAAAAAGCTGCCAGTTTCAAGTGAGGTTAAGAACAAAAGGAAGCTCTACAACAAGTCCAGGATGCTGTTTAAGCTGCTCTGCCACATGGTCATATGTTCCAGCAAATACAACGGTGCAAGAAGTGTCCATGGTAAATAAGGATGCTCTTTGGAGTCTGTAGTAGAGCCCTATATGAGAATCACAATTCAGACCCTTAGGACTTTGGAGCAAAATCTTACCATCCTCTGCAGATAACTCCTCTCCTTTTGAGAAACAGATTTTGCCCTGCTTTAAGGCCTTAGGAAAGTCTTAATTCTTAGCCGTAGCCACCAAATTATTATGAGACCAAATTACCCATTATAAACTGGGTGTTTACTGATTGCCAAAACCATAAAGTTGACCATGCACAACTGCACTCCATCATAAAATGCTAGTGGTATGTATAAGTTAGGTAGCGAAAAGTACTGAAGGCACAAATAAATTACATGAGTAAGTGGCTAAAATGTCCGCGGTCCCCACTCCCATGATATTACATTTTCTTTCCCATGTCACAGCCACATCCTGTAAGGGAGGAACTTATAGTCAGTTGATGGAGAAAGAGTGTATGCAGGCATGGTAATGGATAATTCTGCATGATACACAGTTATCTCCTGCAGCAGTACAGCCCCATTTTGGGACATGCTTGAAGGACAGTGTTGAAGAGAAATCTGGGAGGTGGGTAGAACTTTGAGAGTTGCACCTAAAACATTCTACTTGGAAGGAGAAATGACTGCATGTAGGTTTGTATAGTGATTCACAGACTGTCACCAATGGTTTAGCTGGATGGTCAGTGACTTGAAAGTAACATAATTGGACAACTGATGACAAAGAGTTCAAGGAGGAGGTGTGTGGATAGACCCATCTGAGTATGAGAAACATGAAGATATTTATGTTCCACATGAATTCTTATCAGTGGATGATTTCAACACAAGAAAATGTTAATAATGAAGTTGTTAAGTAGGCCATTTTTTGGTTACCGATCAGACTCCTTTGAGACCATCCATCCTTGCCCATTGGTCTCTTGATCAAGTGACCATAGTGTTAATGATGGAGGTTATACATGGGCTCAGCCACATGAATTTCCACTCAGCAAGACCAACCTAGCTAAGACACTGTTAAGCAAACAATCTGACAGCAGCAGAAGGCAATACACCTAATAATGGCATTATTCCCCATGTGATTCAGTCTGTTACATGGTAGCAGTTTGATAACATTGTAGCATTTCCATTTTGGAAGGGGCAGTGTATTTTTCTAAATGGAATAGACATCTTATCTGGATATGGCTTTACATTCCCTGGATACAATGCTTCTGTTCAAACTATAATCCATGGATTTACATAATGCCTTATTAGCAATCATGATATTCCTCACAACATTGCTTCTGATCAAGGAGCCCATGTCACAGCACAGGAAGTGAGGTAATGGGTACCTACTCATCAAATTCACTGGTCCAGAAATACACCCAGTCATCCTGCAACAGTTGGCTTGATAGAACACTGAAATGGCCTTTTCAAGACTAAATTATGGTGCCAACTATCTGGCAGAATCTCACATGTCTGGGGTAGTGTTTTCCAGGAATCTGGCCTCTAAATAAGCATATGCTGTATGATGCTGTATCTCCATAGCTAATATTCATGAGTCCAGCATAAAGGGGTGGAAATTGGAGTGCCAGCATTCACTATTATGCTGAGTTGTGCACTAGACAAACTTTTGCTATCTGAAGGTCTGTTGGTGTACAGGGCCTAGTTCCAAAAAGGTATTTGTTTATACCAAGAGACACAATGATAATTCTACTGAACTGATATTAAGATTGTCACCCGAACACTTCAGTCTCCTCGTGATTCTGAATCGAGATGCAAAGAAGGGAATTACTGTATTAGCTGGGATGATTCATCAAGTGGAAACAGGACTGTGCTGCAACTACACAATGTAGGTAAATAAGAGTTTGTCTGGAATACAGGAGATCTTCTTGCTAGTTTTTTAGTACTACCATGCCCTGGGATTAAAGTCAATGGAAAACATCCCAATCCAGGCAGCACTACTAATGGTCTAGTAACTTCAGTAATAAAGGTTTGTGTCACCACAGTAGGCAAAGAATCACATCCAGCTGAATTGTTTCTTGAAAGTAAAAGGGATATGAAATGGATAGTTGAGGAATGCAGTTATAAGTATGAATGAAGACTATATGACTTCCAAACCAGCTCTTGAAGGGCTCAGGTTGATGTAGCCCCAAGTCCAAAGAGTATGCTAGGTACAAAGTCAAATATGGTTTGTTTTAGGGCTTACAAATAGAAGATATTTTCCCAGAATGGCCATCCAGAAAATGGAAGACGGTGCTCCACAAATGTGGGGAGATTAATAGGGCACCCTATATGGGTTTAGAACAAGAATATTCATAGGATATGAGAACAGAATTTCAGCAGCTTCTCATGACTCAGGGGTTTGGATATTTGGCATCAACATATCAGGGTAGAGGAGTTTTAAAGCTCCATGGGATTAAAATAGTTTATGACACCATCTGTATATTCTTTTCCTCCTTGAGGAGGCCTGTTGACCTAAAAATTCCATCCTGGTCATGTAGGCAGCTACATGCAGTAACTTCCTCTCAACATGGAGGGGTGGCCTGGGTCTTAGGTCTCCATAATCCACCCATCACAGCAGATTACATTGACCATAGGACAGACATTGCATCCATACTCCACAACATCTGTATAAGAGTTCCCCACACATAGATAACAACCTTACAAAGAGATGATGCCATGGACGTAAAAGGGAACTATCCCATTTAGACAAAGCACTTACTGATAATTGATCAATATTATGTATGTGTCCTTCCATATGACTTAAAACTTGTGAAACATTGTGCAAATGCTCAGGTATTTGTATATATGCAGTATTCACATTAATTAAGACACATGTGGCACTTTGTGTTGCAGTGAGAATATCTAAGCTCCTACTATTTAGTAAAACTACTTTTCTAAGCTGGTTATTTTCCTCATTTAGGGAGTACTTAGCTATTTTTGAGTCATTGAGGGCTTGGGAAGTGTGATTGGCTAAAGCTTCCACATGCTTTTTAGTAACTATTTCACCTCAACCTGGTAATAAAATGGCTAAAGGATAATACCATCAGGGTGTGCATTTGATCCTATATCCAGCCTCAACCATTTCCCAATTAGTAGGAGTATAAGGTAAAGAGTTTTGTAAGATAGTGGAGACATAGAACTTTCCCTATGTACAATGTCCTGACTAGTTATAGGGTAAATAGAGCCAACCATATTGCCCACAGGTCCATAGTCATAGGGTAAGGAGAGGCCCCATGACAGATGGAGGTATTTTTTCAGTACAACAGGTTATTGTTTTTTAACTCAGCAGTTAAGCTACACAATTCATTTGGTAGGTACCCCACATCATGAACTCCTTCAAGTTGTTCCATACAGACAGGAGCAACATGGTCTATTGTTAGAGATTCTACCATCAACCTCCCTAAACCATCATATACAGTATACACCAATAGAGGTTAAACTTGTTCACCTGTTCCCATAGATGGGAGACGATGTAAGTCCTGGCCTCATCAGAGGATAATAGTTGGATTTCAGTCTTAAACAAGATCCTTTTCTAGATTTCCTACTGTGTTGAATTCTGCCTGGATAGAAGGGTATTCTACAGTCTGACTCATAGAGGTTGCAGCCCAAGGAAGCCTGATATCAATGGAAGATGGCAAGTCCTTGCAAACTCAATATTTCATTCAATTGTGGGCATGCATTACCACTGAAGCCCATTGTAGGTAGGTGTTTGCTGGGTGCTATGGCTGAAAAGAAAGATGTTTATGGAGGGAAAATGAGAAGTAATTTCTGCTAACATAATAACATATATGCTAGAGTTCCATTAGTTGATAATAAGGTACCAGGCAGAAGAACATAATGGGGTGTTTTAAAATACCAGATATTCTGTCCCTGCAAGTCTTCTTGGGAATCCTTTACCGTTACATGAATTGTTAACCTGAACATAAGAAGGGTCCACACAGTCATGTGCAAAATACTTATGGCAATAGGATACACAAGATTGGTGGTAAAGATTTTAACAGGCATTTTCTATATAAATTGAGGTGTTATTACCATATTTTGGGCCACTCCTATTTCCCAGCAAATTAAGATTCCTAACCAATGCAACTGCATAGTCAGAACCAAGGCCAACTGACCTAATTTTCCCTGTTTTTTTGTTTTTACTTTATTTATTCTCTGAGGAACAGGCAACAACAAATTATTATCATTTCAGCTTTTCAGTGCAAGGCAGTGGGCCTTTCGATTTGCATTCTTGATGCCTACATTGATCCAGCTGGCACCATAACATAGGGGCCAGATGCAGCAGCCAATGTAATTGCATTCAAGTGGCTTAAGGTCTGATGGAACCTCAGCCCACTGCTGCAAGGATGTCTTATCTTTTTGCTGTTCCTTTAACAAACCATTCGTTGTTTCAGTAAGGTCCACACTTGTGGAATTGTATGGCAGATGGAATATTCTTATGATATCCTATTCCATGGTCCAGTATTGGACTATTTTTTTTCCAGGAGTCCCCAAATCACTTTCTATCTGTGTAGGTATACCATACAGGGTGCTCACCTTTACAAACAGCAGATGGTGGGGCATTGATTCACCCTCCCAGAGGGAAAGCTAACAAAGTCCTGTAGCCATGTGCAAGCACACCTCACCACCTCCAAGAGTGAGAGGGGACCAATGTAATCCAATTGTCATTGGGTCACTGGGATTTGTGACTAGCCAATGTGTTACATCTGGTGTGTAGCTAGTGTCATTGAAACAGACAATATAAAGGGCAATCTCTAGTGATGTCTACTAGCTGCTAACATGTGATTGGCAGCTGAAAATAACGCAGCAGAGAAAGCTCTGCACACCATATAAGAAAGCACCAGAGCCTCTGAGAAGTGGACAAACTTTTATTGCTGCAGCAGACTCAGAGGACTCCTGCCCAAATTCAAAGCCCGAAATATCCTTTGTTTCCAGATTATATAGGCTAGTAGGCAAGACAAGAGTTAATATGGGAATGGATGGTAAACACTGCAGGGCAGGAGATACATAGCTCATATCATTTGTCTGAGATGAGTCTTGTGTGGCAGACACCCTATTTTGTGGGTGGGACTAGGAGTAGGTTTTGCATACATAACCAGGAGCAGGCAGATGCAGCAGACATTTTGTTTTACCTCTTTCAAGGAAGCTTGCATTTACATACATTTATGAGTGCACAAATTCAAAGAGTGAAACACACAAATACATAAGGTGATACACATAAATTCATAAAGTTATACAGCAATACTACTGAGATTAAATTTATGAACTTTTGAAGCTTTTTTTCATCATATCTTATTCTATAGGTGTAGCACCGTTTTTGCTTGTGGAGACTAATTCATAATTGTTTGAGGGGTGCAGGCCTCTGAGATGAAATAAGTGGGAGGCAGTTTTCCATCTACTAAAGCTTCTAAAGTTTGACTTACACTTTTTAGTAAGCAAGGGAAGAGGCAGGGGATGATAGGACAAATGCCAAGCAGCACTAAAACACTTCCAATCAGAGTTTTGAACCCTCAAAAAGTTGAGAACCACCCTCTGAAAAGGTTTTTGGAGCCCAAGCCATTCCAGGTCTGAACTGGGCCCATGGGCTAGGGTTCTCATGTGATTGGTGATTTCTTCTATTACTTTTCCTTGGTCATCTAAGTGTGAATGAAAGTTAGCAACGTTGAATTTTCCACATACTCCACCTTCCTTTGCTAACAAGTAATGAAGAACCAATTGGTTCTGATGGATTGCTGTTCTGAATTTGTAATTTATTCTACTACTGCCTGGAGCCAAACGATGCGTTTAGCATGCCAATTTCGGTCCTATTCCCCCATGACCAATCTTCTGCCCATGTTGCCAGACCATAATACTGTATTATGTGCTCAGGAGGCCACTTGCTGTCTTTCCAGGTTCCTGTTTGTATGTCTCTCTTTTGGACCTGGTTACTTTCTGATTCATAGACTGGGTGTCTTAGTAGTTCCCCCTGCTTTAGGGGAATTAGGAAGAAGGAAGGGTGGATGGTTTCTAACACACAGGATCTTAAACACCCTGCAGGCAACTCAGAATAGGCTGTTCTGCCATAGGCCAGTATGTCCCTTTGGGGGCCTTCCAAATTCTGGGAGCTGAAATATCACTCCAAAAACATTTGAGGATGGAGAAAGAGGCTAATGGTGACAGATCAGAAGCTGTGTGATTTTTACCTGATCCCCACCATAATGTGGCATTTTTAGTCTGATTATAATACTGTTGCCTCAGGCAGACAAGGTCTCCCAATTGCAACCAGGAAGTTGTTTCCCTATCTAGCTATACAGATTTTTTCTAATTATGGAAGTTTTTAGGATCCATTGGCTGGTTCTGGGACCAGAGATGGTTATATTTACTTTTTCTGTTGCCATTGGTTCTTTTGCTTCCCGTGGCCATTAGTCCCCATATTTGTTCCTCCAAGACATAACAGGAAGAAATACTTAGAGAGGAGGCTATGAGTTCTGCTAGTTGAAAGAACAGATTTTGTGTGCTTACAGGAATGGCTGGGGTTTGACTTTGTATTTTCTCATAGAAGGAATAGAATACATGGAATTTTTCTCAGTTGTAAGAGTTCATGTTTTTGTTTTTGTCTTTTTTATAAGGTGGGGCCAGTGATGGCTTTAGGGGACCATTTTACTCCAAAGAGCACTTGGACTTTTTCCCCCATTTATCATGAATTTTTTTAATGGTAAGATTAGCGAGATTGCAATGCTCTGTCCTGCAAGTGGAGGTATTTGGTGTTACTTGTATGATGGTACCTCGGGGGGTTCCTATTTGATATGGCATACAGCAACTGGTGGCACATAGTGCTTTCTGCAGGAGGGTACCTGAACAATTTCCTATTTATTATAACACACAGTGTGTAGCCAGGCCTATGGCAGCACAAGCAAGAGAAGTGTTAAAGAGTAGAGACACTGCTTGTTGGATTATTGGCTCTGCCTACTATTATTTCTTTTCCCCCTTCTCGGAATTTTTAATTCTACCACAGTTTCATAATCAGGCCTCTTAGGGTCATGGCAGATGTAGTGATGGTCTTCCCCAGGGTCACAGATTGAGTATGTGATCTGATTGTAGGTGCAGAAGCCCTTGGAGATACCTTGGCAAGTGTGATGTGTGTGAAGTACTAGGGTGAGAGTGACTGTGTCACCAATCAGGTAGTGCAAATGCACTCATGGCATGAGTCCAGGGCAGCAATCCCAAAGGGGCCATGGAAAACTACAAGCAAGATTAGGTATAAAAACAACATTCTGCAACTTATATAGGATAGGAGAAGTTACCTGGATATAGAGGATCAGTTACCTAGATATAGAGGATCCCACCAAGTTAAAGTAAAAAAAATTAAATTAGTTTTTGGAAAGCATTGAAGATGACCTATTTATAGGAGAGGTAACACACCCAAGTGAAAAACAAATAGAGAGTAAGATAAAGAAGATTAATCCACAGATCTGGGAAACCATGGTGTCCACGTGCTGCTTTCCTAATCTTCAGCCATGTGTAGATCAGTCAGATTCTGGGGTGACTGAAGTGGGGCTCAGAGATTCCTCAGGCTTCAGCCATGTGTAGACCAGCCAGTTTCTGAAGTGGCTGGAGCAGGGCAGGTAGGTCTCTTATGCAGTGTCAGATGCAGTGGGTTCTCTGGATTAGCCTGGCACTACCAAGATGAGGTTGAGCTGTTTCCAGCATTTAGCCAGGAGTGGTGGATCAAGGGTCAATTTCAGCAACCTTGACAGCTGTAGGGGTAGAAAGCAGGACCATATAGGGCCCTAAATAATGGGTGTTAATGCCTGATTTTTCCAATCTTTTACCCAGACTAATGTTCCTGGAGTGAAGGAATGCACAGAGGGTGTTAACTGTAGTGGGAATCTTTTATGTACCACCTGTGCAACTGAGACATAGTGGAGTTTAGGCCCTGGAGCTGCTTTCATAAAGTTAAATCTCCAAATTGTGTGATGTTTCCTTGGTGTGCTTTTATCAGTGGTGGAGGCCATCTGAACAATACTTCAAGAGGGGGGAATCTGGTTTGTTTTGTGGGACTGCTCTCACTCTTAACAAGGGTATAGGGAGAGCATCAGTCCATTTTAGGTTTGTCACTCGACAGGGGTCTTTTTAGATTTGATTTCAAGGTGCAATTCATTTGCTCCAGTTTTCCTGAACTTTGCAACCTATAGGCTGTGTGGAGAGTCTACTTTATATGGAGGGTTTTACTGAAATTTTGTATGATTTGGGCCACAAAAGCTAGTCCATTGTCAGAGCCCAGGGAGCTCAGCAGGTCATACCTCAGAATGATTTCTTTGCATAAGAATCTAACTACTTCCTGGGCTTTTTCTGAGTGAGTCGGGATGGTCTCCACTGATCCTGAGAAAGTACAGACCAGTAAGTATTGGTATCCTATTTCCTGGGGAAGTTTGGTGAAGTTTACTTGGATGTTGTCAAATGGCATATGTCCTACAACTTGAATTCTCGGGGCAGGGGGGAAGCATTCAGCCCTTGTCAGGGGTGGTTTGGAGCACAAGTTAATGCATTTAGCACAAACGCTTGGCCGAGTTGGTGCAATTGAGGAATGTACAAGTATTGTTGAAGAAACTGCCCCAGGGCTGTTCTTCCATAGTGACTATTTTCATGAACTTGCAAAACCATCATTGGGCCAAGTGCTTCTGGGATTGCTAATTGACTGTCCTTGAATTTCCACCATCCATTCAGTAAGTGGGCAATGCCTTCTTGGCTCAGCCAGGTATGTTCAGTCAGAATATTTTAGCTGTATGCCACTTATAGTTTCTGGTAGAGGTGCTGTCATTAATGAAGAGTGGGCTCCCCTTAAAGCTGCTACCTTGGCTTCCTTATTTGCCAGACAGTTGCCTCGGGCTACTGTTGTGTTTCCTGACTGATGGCTAGGGCAGTGGATGATGGCAAACTTCACAGAGACCCATACTTCTTCCAGGAGGGCCAGGAATTCTGGGCCTGTTTATTTCCTTTCCTCTGGCATTGATCAGTCCTCTTTTTTTGTATAGGGCCCCATGTACCTGAGAAGTGTTGAAGGCATACCTTGAGCCAGTGTAGATGTTGATGATGAAATCTAATCCTAACAGCAGGGCTCTGGTGACAGCTATGAGTTCAGCTTTTTGAGCCGAGGTGACCCCCAGAAGAGGCCCTGATTCTACAATTGAGTCCAAGGTCACCACTGCATATCCTGGTTTCAGTACTCAATTGTGGACAAAACTGCTGCCATATGTGTAGTATTCTGCATCAGGGTGGGAGAAAGGCTGGTCCTTTAAATCTGGTTGTCTGGAGAAAATCTCTTCGGAGGTTTCTACAAATTCATTCTCAGGCAGGTCTTCTCCCACTGGCAGGAGATGAGATGGGTTTAGGCTGCATATGGCCTGCACTTGAATGTTGGGGCTCTTGCATAAGAGGGCCTAATATTTCAGCAGCTGAGAAGTTGAGAACCAATAATGTCCCCTTTGCTGGATAACTGCCTTGATTTGGTGTGGGATGCAAAGTTAGTTGCTAGCTGAAGGTTAACTTTTCAGCATCATGTGTTAGAGTGACAGTAGAAGCTTTAACACACAGACAGGGAGGCCATCCCTTGGCTACTGAATCCAGCTGCTTTGACAAGTAAGCCACCAGGCAATCTGAAAAAAACCTAGTTTCTGAATGAGGACCTCTATGGCTATTCCCTGTCATTCATGAACATATAAGGTAAAAGTTTCATCAATATCCTGGAGACCCAAGGCTGGGGCTTGGGTGAGTTCCTTTTTTAGAGTTTCAAAGCCTCTTTGTTATTCAGCTCCCCAGAGCAGAGTTGAATTTTCACCTCCTCATGCAGCCTCATATTGTGGCTTAGCAACTACAGCAAAGTTAGGGATTCAGATGCAGCAGAATTCTGTGCCCCCTAGGAACTACTGGACTTGTCCCCAAGGTGTGAGTGTAAGAATCTGACAAATGGCTTGCTTTCTCTTTCAACCCCCAGATGCTGGGTGCACTTGGTGATTTGAAATCCAAGGAAATTTATCTGTTTCTTGCAAATCTGGCCCTTTTCCCTAGAGACCTTGTAGCCTCTTTGATTTAGGTGGGTCAGGATTGGCTTTATACCTTCTAGACAGTCATTTGAGGTTGTACAGGCTAAGAATAGATCATCCACATATTGGAGCAAAATATTTTATACTTTGGTTGTGGGATTCCTGCAAGTTCTTTGTTAGGGTTTGGCTAAATATAGTGGGAGAATTCTTGAACCCCTGAGGCAGGTGCATCCATGTGAATTGTTGTTTTCTTCCAGTGCGTGGATGTTCCCATTAAAAAGCAAAAATGTTTTTTTGCTTTTTGCATTCATCTGGCACTGGCTGACTAGTGCCAGATGAATGCAGATGAAAGCATTTTTCAGTCCAAGGCAGGAGAAAAATAATGCTGTTGTAGGAATTGGGTTTAAAAGAGTATATGAGCTTGGCATTATGGGATGTATTGTAACATTCATTTTGCTGATGGCCTGCAAGCCTTGAATGGGACAGTATTCATTGATACTGGTTTTTCATACTGGTAGCAGAAGAATGTTTCATGTAGACTGGCATTTCGATATATACCATTAACAAATAGGCAGTTGATGTATGCCTGAATTTCCACCTGGGTTTCTTGGGGGACTGGATATTGTTTAAGATGCACTTAGGTAACTCCTGGATGGAATTCCATGAGGACCCAAGGTGCATTCCTTACTATCCCCAGTGGACTGTTTTCTGCCCAAAAAGAAGTATCTACTCTTGGCACTGGTGGATGGTCATGCTGCTTTCAGTTTTCTTTGGCAAAAAAGAGATACCACTCTTCCATCTGGCAGGCTTTCCAGGTCACCATGATCTTTTTCTCTGGGTGCTTTGGTGTCAAGAGACATTCCCCTTCTGCACTGAAACTTACTTGGGCCTTGAGCTTTGTCAGGAGATCTTGCCCCAGTAGGGAATCTGGGCACTCAGAAAGGTTAAGAAATTGATAAGAAACTTCTCAGGATCCCAGTAGACACTTGTGGGCTGTAAAGAAGGGATGTTGAGCCGAGGCACAAGTGGCCCCAACGATGGTGGTTTGCCTTATTTTTAGGCCCAATTTGTTGCATGACAACAGAATATTCTCCACCAGTGTCTACCATAAAGTCCATTTTTCAGCCTCCTGCTGTCATTCTGACCATGGGCTCCCTAAGGCTGAGTGTGAAGGGGCCCAGTCTGTCTCAATCTAAATTGTTGTCAAGGTTTTCTAGACCTTCAAAATTTGTAGCTATGAACTCCTCATAGCTAGTGGGGTGTTTTCTTCCCCTTTCCCATCCTTTGTTGAGACACTATGCTTTCCAGTATGCTTCTTCCTTACAGTAAGCACAATTGTTTCTTCCCAATGGGGCTGCTCTCCTATTTTCTCCAGGAGGCCCCCAATAAGAGTATGTTTTATCCCCCAGCCCTAGTTGCTTGAAGGTTCTAGGTTTTGAGAATGGGGGCTTTCTGGTGCCCTGAGTGAGCACCGCAGCAAGCAGTTCTGCTTTTTATTTCAGTCAGTGGTCCTCTTCTCTCTGTGCCTCCTGTTTTTGGTTCATGTAGACTTCTGCAACTGCATCAAGGAACTGGAATATATTCATTCCAGGAAACCATTCTTATTTCTGCAGTTTTCTACAGATGTCAGGTTGGGCTTGCCCAAGAAATACAGAGTTAACAAGTTTCTGGTTTTCCAGTGCCTCAGGGTTAAAAGGAGGATACTGTCTAAAGGCTTTACAGAGGCACTCGTGGAACTGGCTAGGAGCTTCGGCTGGCTTTTGCAGGACTACAGTGGTTTTTTGACATATTTATTGTTTTTCTGGCCCCCTCTTTCATGCCTTGAATAAGCACATCTTGGTAGAGATTCAAACTGTTCCTGCCAGCCTCAGTGTTTGGGTCCCAGTGCAGGCCAGCATTTGAGAAACAATTTTGAGCATATTGGGATGCATTCATTGCTTCAGGAGCATTTTCCTCTAACTACTTTGGAGCAGCTTGTGAAACTTTTCTGTGCTCTCCTGTGTTGAAGAGGGTGATGCATGGCTGATGGCAATCTTGCTGCATTGGCCAATGGGTATGTATAATCAACTGGAGTAAGTCAATCATAGTCTGTGGTTTGTCAGTGTAAGAAGGAGTGTGGTTTTTCCAGCTTATGAGGTCAGAGGTTGAAAAAGCCTAGCAGATGAACATTGCTTGGCCTCCCTGCAACTGGCCTTCTGGATTATCATAAATTCATCCTATGGTTTTTCACAAGGGCAGTTGCAAGGCCTGTGGTACACTGAAGATCCTTCCAGCTCAGTATTGAAGGTTCAAAGTCTATGGGATCTCTGGAGAGAGTTTGGGCAGACTGGGACCAAATGAGATGGGAGGTGGTTGAAGAGAGCTGGGTGGAGTCCCTGATGAGATAGAGTTCCCAGTAGAGCATGTTGGGGAGCTAACGGTACCTCTGGAACCAAAGCCAGCCCTTCAGGCAGGGGTTGGTGTGCTGGAGCTAAGTAAGGCAAAGGCAGTGGATCTTCTTCTGCACTTGGGAAAAAAGACTTAAGATTTTTCCAGGGTTGAAGACTTGGGAAAACAGGAGTAAAGAGTCTCTGTTGGCAGCAGGGACAGCACTGAGATTTGGCCAGCTGCAACCTGATGCATGTAGCCATGGGGAACCAGGGCCAGGAGCACAGGCAGTGGCAGTAGCTTCTCTTTTCCTTTATCTAAGTGGCCAGGGTTTTTTTTCCTGTTAACAGCAGACAGCCTTCTGGGGTGAGAAGTTTAGTGGCAGCTTGGATAATTTCTTTGTGGTGACCTCTCCCAGGAGCAGAGTGCCTAGGTTGGCACAGGCAACCAAAACTTTCACAAGGCTTTCAATGCAAGCTTTTAGCCATGGTGGTGAATTTTGAACAATTTGATGCAAGGAGTCAATATGTAGAAATTGTTCAGCGTCCAGGATGTCCCGTGACAACTTGAAAGATGGCTCGGATCAGTTGGTGGTCAAATGACCCTTCAGATGGCCATTCAACTCCAAAAGTGGGCCAGTGCAATTGACAAAATTTGCACAGCTCCTGGGGCTTGAGTTTCACTCACTAGTCTCCAGCAAATCCCTTCCTAAAATTCTTAATGAGATAAGCTAAGGGGGTTAGATTTCAGTAACACTCATAGTGTTCCTCCCAGGGCATCGAGAACAATTAAACATATAAAGAAGATGAAAATTGCTTCATCCACCTCTGATGGCTTTCTGTGATGGAGAATTTAAGGCTCTCTTGCATAAGACAGATTGCTATAAACCCCCAATTCAGACCCTCACAAACTCTTTCATTCAATTGAAATCACTGCTGTCCAAGCTGTAATGATGTACCATGAACCTGCAGATCAGGACACACATTTTGCCATGTGTGTAACACAGTGCCAAAGCCTCAGGTCAGAACCATGACTCATTCATGCACTATCACACATCAGGTGCTTGACAACATGACAAGTTATGTATGACTCCCTTGAGTTAGAGTTTATCTAACTACTGGGGGTTTCTCTTTTGCTTTCTCTGAAGGATACTTGATCTGGTTCAGGTGACTATCAGCCTCTTCTTCTACCTGACAGCCAGGAACTGTTAATCCCTATACCTGATCTGCAAGCAATTGGTGAACAACCATTCTTAACAGTCTGACAAGCAGAGCTCTGGTTCAGTTCTCAGGGCTGCTGAGGTTCCTCCCAAATCTGGGGAAGCTGATGCCAAATTCCAGTCAAATTATCCTGAATTGGAAGAAAAATTTCCAGGAATGCCCAAGGATGATTGAAATCAGTCTGTGGCTTGGGTCTTCCAGGAGACAGGGAGGGAACGCAAGGGTGTATTTTCCTTGGAGGTGCAGATTTTCCCACCCAATGCACCAGAAATGATGTAGGGAAAACTCCATACACCATGAAAGAAAGCACCAGAGCCTCTGAGAAGGAGACAAACTTTTATTGCCATGGCAGACTAAGAGGACTCCCATTCAAAGTTTGAACCCCAAATATCCTTTATTTCCAGATTATATAGACTAGTAGGCAAGGTGAGAGTTACTAAGGGAATAGGTAGTAAACACTGGAAAAGTACAGAACTTGCAGCATGGGAGTTACATAGCTCATTTCTTTAGTCTCAGATGGGTCATGTATGGCTTACATCCTGTTTTGCAAACGTGACTAGGGGCAGGTTTTGCATACATGACTAGGAGCAGGCAGATGCTCCTATACCTCTGACTCAGGTATATCTGCATTCCAGAATCTGTAACTGACAATTCACTCAGTGCAGGTGATCAGAGTCCTTCATTTTCACCTGTGCAAGGGGCATATCTTTTTCTAGTTTTAATTCCTCTTCTAGATGGTGGGCTGTTGCTTTTGCCACCTGTTCTGTCTCTGTGGTCATACATAAGACTCTTAAAATGGGCTAGGCTATGGCTACCATTATTTGGCATTTTTTTTTGCTAAATTTTATTTGTCCTGCTATCTGTCACAAAACAGTTGGCAACCCCACCAGAGGTTTCAGGGGATACCCATACTCTAACAGTCATCCAAGAAGGCACCCAACCCTCCTCACATGGATGATGTGGGTCAATTTGGGATTTTGGACACTCCCTTCCCAGAACACATGCCTGTTATGTGCAGTGACTCTTTGGTCTCCTGGCTGGCTCACCAATTGTTCCAACCAAGCTTTTGAAGGGCACAGGTCAGTACAGCCCAAAGACCATAGAACATGTTAGTCACAAAAACAGATGTAGACTTTTTTAGGACTTTCAAACAGGATAAGAATTTTTCTGGTGATGACTGATCAGAAAAATGGAATTCAGGACTCTACAGAGCAGAAAGTACAAATAGGGCAATTTATAAGGGCTTAGGACAAGGACATTCAATAAGTTATGAGAACAGCAATTCAGCAGATTCTCATGACACAGGGATTGGAGATTTTTTTTATCAACATTTCAATGAACAGGAGTTTTAATGCTTTAAAAATAAATGGTTTATGATATCATCTGTACATTTTTTACTCCCAGAGGAAGTCTTTTGACATTTAACTACTTTCCCAGTCATGTAGATGGCTACATGCAGATAGTTAACCTCAATATAGAGAGGGTCCTCGGGCCCTGGGTCAGAAATGAAAACTCTTATTGTTTCAAATATTTCTTCCTTGTTTTTCTATGATAATATTTGCATATAGACATCAGGTGTATATATTTGTTTTCTTTCCTATCTTATCATATAACATAAACTGTCTTAGCTCCATGTCATTATAATTAAATTATTAGATATTGTTTGAAAGAGTGAATATTACCTGAAGATTTTCACCATATCCTTGGAAGAGCTAATGGCTGTGTGGTTGAATACAGGATAGTTGAATATTGTTAGGTGGAAATATGAATATATTATTTTTACTATGACATAACACAAATTAAATATGCTTTAAGGAGCAGGGCATAGGTTCTTAGACGAGAAGGGGTGGACTGTGATGGTTAAGTTCATGTGTCAGCTTGTGAAGATTATGATACCCAATTGTTTGATCAACACACTGGACTAATTGTAACAGTGAAGATATTGCATGGACTTAAATTATCAGTAAGCTGATTGCATCTATGGATGATTGCATCTACAATCAACTGAGGAGATTGTTTTTAACAATGTGTGAATACCCATCCAATCAACTGAAGGCTTTAAAAAGAGAAATAATGACTTCAGCAATCAGAAAAGAGAATTTCCATCTGTACTTCATCCAACCAGCTTTTTCATCCATGGAAAACCTTCATCGAAGTTCCCTGCTTATAATCTGCCCTGGGAAATTTGGAGTTGCCAAGTCCCACAGTCATATGGTACAATTCTATTAAAAATATCATAATAGTTACAGTTCCTTCTTAATGGTTCTGTTTCCATAGAGGACACTGACTGAGAGAAGGTGGTGTGCAGTGGTTTGAAGGTGCATGTACCCCAGTAAAACATGTTTTTAAAGTTAATTCATTCTTTTGCATGTGAACCCATTTAAAGTTGGACCTTTTGATGAAGCAAATTCACTAAAGCTTTGATCAACCTGAATCAGAACAGGCCTAATGAAATGAAATTCAGATAAGGAGAGAGAAAGCAGCAGACAGAGCATCCTGAGGCTGAATTCAATGAAACCCAGAGGAGACATGAGATGCTATCAGGGACCAACATGTGCCATGCCATATGCTATGCTAAAGACCAGAAATCACTGTCAGTCAATCCAAGAATGCCACAGATTTGGAAGAAAAATCATCACTTTGTTAAGGTCTTAATTCAGTCTTCATTCTGGCATCAAATATGTAACTAATTAAGTCTTATTATTTAAGTGAAACATTTCATATCATTTGCTTAAGCAGAATAAAATTAAAACATATGTGAAGAAAATATCAAGGTGAAATATCACCTTGATCTAAAACAAAAAAGTGTCAAAAAGTCAATCACTTTTCATCAAAGCATAAGGTGATGAATATGCCTGTAATAGTTGGAAATTTTGACATACCCCAGGAAATCATTGTCTTAAATTTAACCCATTTCTGTGGATGTGGACACATTGTAAGTAGGGTATTTTGGAGAGTAGGATCTTAAGATATGACATACCTCATTCAGGGTGGGTCTTAATCCTCTTACTGGGGTTTTTATAAGAGGCTGAAATTCAGAGAATAAGAGAGAAAAAGACACAGAAGCTGAGAGAGAATGACAGAGAAACAGAGGGAAACCATTGAAGAGAGAAGGTGAAACAAGGAAACCAGCTTGAGTATGGGAGATCAGCAGACACTGCCATGTACCCTGCCATCTGGCAGGTGGGTTCTGGATCACCAGCAACATGTTTCCAGGAAGAAGGTATCATCTGGATTGTTCTGACTTGAGGATATGGTATATTCCCTTAAAGCCATGTCCTTTAATCCTGATTCAATATCATTGGGTAGAGACCTTTGGTTAGATTGTTTCCATAGAGATTGACCCACTCAATTGTGGGTATGACATTTTGATTAGATTACTTCCATAGAGATGTGACACAACAAATGTGGGTGTGGCCTTTTGATTGAGACTCTTACTATTTAATGTAGGTCTCAGTGTGTTTACCAGAGTCCTTTGAAAAGGGAGAAATTTTGGAGACAACATAGTTACTTCAAAGCTGACAGAGACATAGACATTTAGAGATGCATGGAGCACCAACAGAGCCAGCTGAAACAGACAGGCATTTGCAGATGTAGAAAGAAAACACCCCTAGTGAGTTGCTTGAAACCAGAAACCAAAGGGCCAGCAGACATGAGCCAAATGACTTCCCACCTGACAGAGGTGTTCTGGACACATTGGCCTTTCTTTAGTTAAGGTATATTTCCATGGATTCCTTAGTTTGAACATTTTGAAGGTGCTAGAACTGTAAACTTGTAACTTAATATATTTTGATTTTAGAACCCATTCCATTTCTGGTATATTGCATTCCAGCAGCATTTAAAAAACTAATAGAATAATGAAACATAACAACATTTGGTGGCTTTTCTCATCTTGCTGGATTACCTACCGCTCTTCAGCAGATAGGGAGGCCATGTAGGTCCCCTTGTGGCCAAGCCTGGGAAGTCATTTCTGAATTCTCCAGATAAATTCAAATTGATGTAGACTTTCTTCAGCTAGTGGTATACTGAAAAAAGTTTTAGTTAGGTATAATACATAATAGGAGCTCTCCTAACTAAGCTATGTTACTGAGAAGCATTATAATGTAATATTTGGTTCTGTTGTGAATAGGGGAAACAACATCATTCAATTCTAGATAATTGACTATCATTTTCCAATTACCATCATATTTCTTTGCTGGCCATAGAAGACTATTAAATGATCTTTGTATTGGTCATTTGACCCCCACTCTGGCCCATTTTTGTAACACCTCACTGATTTTAGCATGTTCACCCAGAAGGTAGTAGTGTTTACTGTTAGTGTCCCTCCTGAATGAAGCCAGGTACACTGGAGACCAATGAGCAACACTTGATTTCACTGTGCTTATGAAAGGCACAATTTATTGGTGATAATGGCAAGATCTAGGTCTTGTAACACATCTACACATAGTACATATTTGGGAATGGAGAAATAGATATAGAATACTTTCTGGAGGTGAGATGCGTGATCTTTAATGTTGGGGTAAATTTCACTAACAATGTGGCTTTTCCCCCATACCCATATATCAACTTTATGGCCCATTATGTCTCCAGTGATTCCCATTCATGACTGTACACTTTGATCCAGTATTGATAAGGGATAAAATGTACAGTTTATCAGAGGCAAGTGGATTAATATCTTTATGTGAATCTTCCAATCACCAACTATCACCTGTATTTGCAGGCAATCAGAACTTTATCCCTAGTCTTTAGAATTAGGGGGTATCCACCCCGTCATAAAAGACTTTTTTCCTCAGAGGTACTGTGAGAGTGATAACAGCTAGCACAGATTTTGACATAGACAGGTTGATACCTTTTCTCCTTAGGCAGCTTTTGCTAGAGGCCTACTAATGTAACATTACGTTGTTTATCTATTATTTCTATTGGAGTGCTTACAGTAATGAAAAAGCTTATAATTGTTTATGGGTTACACATATAGGCCCCTTCTTCTCCCCCCCTTGTGAGGTCTATGGTTACTTTCCATATACCTTGAGTCCATATTATTTAAGTCTCCCCAACTCTGTTACTGTCTCTGCCATGCTGTGGATGGTTTGGCCAAGTGGTGGGTTTAGAATAGCTGTTAAAATCCCATACCTTGCTAAAGATGCAATGTGGAGGATTTTACCCTTACGACTGGTCATTAACAGCTCATCATAAGGTCAAAGAAAGTGCTCGGCATATGCTACCTGCTTCATTCCTAATTATAAGACTATATTCTATAATTCTTCCATAAATGACCTTCTGCCCACTGTGAATGGCATAACACCTTTATTAAGCCAGATAAATCTTGCAGCTCAAATGCACAACACTAATACATTTGGAATGCCACCTGGTCTTTGCCATGCCGGGTAAAAATGCTGATGAAGAGTGGGATGTGTAGCTATGCTAGCCATTTTTCCATTCCCATTCCTGAACGCATAATACCACATCCCTCTACTAAGTCCTATTGCCTTAGTAACCAAGTGCTATGCTCTCTTACCCCTTCTGTTTAGACTTTTCTGTTAATTTTACTAATTCTGCAGGAGTATGCTCCTTTACTGTTGTTTGCTTCTGAACAGGAATATCTTCCTGACCACCATTGGGAGCCGTGGTTGATTTTATTTGTGTGATTATTATCAACCTTGTTTGTTTAGGCTTATTACAATTTCTATTTCTTTTTCCCACAGTCCCTCTTCTGCATTCTCCAGGGATCTCATACCTTCATAACCCAGCCTTCACTTTGGATAATGACTCAGACTTGCTACCATTGCATCCTTAGTCCATGTATTTTTTTGCCTCTTTATATGCCATTATTTCTAGTTGTCCCTTTATTATTTGCACTTTTCTTTGCTAATGCATCAGTGTTGTTGGACCATACTAATGTAATACCCTATTCTAGAGATAAAACATCTTTAAATATCCTCACTTCAGCTTCCACTTTTGTCCTAAATTGCTAACTGGCAGAATGTAATATACCATAAATGGAATGGCTTTTTAAAAGGGGAATGCAATATGTTACAATTTTATAGTTCCAAGGCCATGAAAAAGCCCCAACTAAAGTAAGTCTATAGAAATGCCCAATCTAAGACATCCAGGGAAAGATACCTAGATTCAAGAAGGCCTATGAAGTTCAAGGTTTCTCTCTCAAGTGGAAAAGCACTTGGCAAACACAGTCAAGGTTTCTCTCTCATCTGAAAATGCACATGATGAACACAGTGGCATCTGCTGCCTTTCTCTCCAGGTCTCTTGTTTCATGAATCTCCCTGTTCTCCAAATGTTGCTGGCTAGTGGACTCTCTGCTTCTTGTGGCTATGTCAATCTGTCATCTTTCTCCACTCTCTCAGAATCTTCAAAGGTCACTGGCTGGTGAGCTCTGTGGTTCTCTCAGCCTTGTGGCTCTGCTTGGCTCTGCTGTGGCTTTCTTGTCATTCTCAAGAGGCATTCTCTCCAAAAATTGTCTCCTCTTTTAAAGGATTCCAGCAAACTAATCAAGACCAACTTGGAATGGGTGGAGACATGTCTCCATCTAATCAAGATTAATACCCATATTTGATTGAGTCACATCTCCATGGAGATAATTTAATTAAAGTCTCCAACATAAAATTCTTAATAGGGATTAAAAGAAATGGCTGTCTTTACAAAATGGGATTAGGATTAATACATGGCTTTTCTAAGATACATGAAAACCAGCACAACTTGCAACTGGGCTTCAGTAGCATATCTAACTGCCTGTAACAATGACCATACTTTGGAGCAAACTTATATTTTCCTTGTGCTTTCCATTTGCACCCCTGGTTTCCATTCCAAATAACATGCTGGCTGGTATTGGGGGACATTCCCATATTCACATACTGGGCTGAACTGTTCGAAAATAGGACTACTGCCCCCACATGCTGGCACTTGGCCACACTGGGATATATCCCACTGACTGTGACATGGTGTCCACGAAATCCCATATCCCTCTGCTTGTTTCATTTTCAGTCTCCTGGCTGGTTCTCCAATTGTCTGGCAGTGAACATATAGATAAATATCCACCAGTGTTCATGGGCCCTTAAGACTGAAAAACAAAACAAATCACTCCATATAGCAAAATAATAACAGTTTATTGGGGAGCACACATATTTGGAAGCTGCTCCTGTAAGTCTGCAGAACATTCAGAGTAGTCCTCCATGCTGCAGGATGGGTTGCAGAGGGCTATACAGGGCAAGGAGAAGGAAGGCAAAGAACCAAGTCAGGATTTGCAAAATCATAAACATGTCTCTTTGAAGTTACTGACATTGTAGCAGGAATGGTTCTAGTAGATATAGCTATATTTCTTAGGATTGTACTTTTTCCATGTAAGATGGTCTTATAGTAGGCAGGGGTTAGGGGTAAAGGGCTCATCTTATCCAGGAATTTATGGCTTCTCTGGTTTATAGCCTTATAACTCCTGTATTCCAATGTCACAGAAAGGAAATCATTGGAACTTCTTATCCACTTCACCACCAATTCCTTCACATTTTTAGTTATTATATATATATCTATTTATATATATATATACACACTAAGGAGCAATACATACACATATATATGTATATACATATACATACATATATATATGTAGGATTACTTGCAGTAGTGGACTACAAAATGTATAAAATTTTATGCAAATCTATGAAATCATAATGATAATAGCTCACATTTGTATAACAGTACACAGAGTTAGAATAAATTCATCAAATAGAATGATTACATCTACATCAATTTACATACTACTCATTATAATCTTTAATACTTCTGTCCTATAGATAAAGAAATTATTCTCATAAAGATTGAAAATCATCACCCCTCCAGTGCCTTTTTACAGTTAAGACACATCTGAGAAGAATATTTTGTCAATTTTATGATGGGATCCTATAACAGAGATCTTTCTTTAGGTGAGAAGTGAAGATAATAAGTATACAATGTTATTTTTCCAGAAGATCATCTAAAATCATAGAGAAGACAGTGCTATAGCATGTTCCTGGATATAATACTCCCCTGTTTCCCCATTTGCCCCTCAGGTCCTATCTAGTTTCAGTTAACAGCTCTGTGCATCACTGCCATGGGAATGGACACAGTGACTTAGGAACCACTGAAACATGAACAGTAATGTTCCTTCCTTCCTAGAATCAGGTGGATGGAAGATCTCCATGAACAATAGGCCAAAGCAACAAAGAGAAATCTGCCAGGGCTAACCCTGACTCTCTCAGGAAGTAGTTGTTGCTTAAAGGTGGTTATGAGTATGTGTTAGGTCTAATTACAAAGGTGCTGGTGGTGCAGGTAACAATAAGGCAAGAAAGGGATATGGTTTTCTGCAGACACCCCTCTGCTCCAGCTAACTAGAACACATAAGTTAGATCATATAAATATCTATTTGTCTGGTGCCTTGGTGTTCAAATTTTGATTCACAGGCACAAGTAAAAACTATAATCATATGGTTTATAATCTGAAATCCCATGCAGGTGAATGATTAATCTTTGAATAATTTTCAAATGAAAGAAATACAGACCTTTTACCACTTTTCTTTTATATTTATCTACAAAATATCTAATATTATAGCTGATAAACCATAACTACATTGTCTCTACTCAAGCAAGAGTAATAACAATTAATTCACAAATCACAATAGAGACAGCTGTTTAAATTCCATATTACGAATTCACACACACATGCACACACATTTCCTTTAAATACATTTAGGTAACACAGTAATTTTTTATGTAGATAGAAAACTCTAATTTTAATCATATTTCCTAAAAGTAAGCATGTTCTTTAAATTCAATCTTGTGGATGCAGATTCATTTTGGGTGGGACTATTTGATTAGATTATTTCCATGAAGATGTGAGCTAATCCATTCAAAGATGCTCTTAATTAGTTTACAGAAGTACTTAAAAGAGCTTAGAGAGAGATAGTGCAAAACCAATACAGCAGAAAAATAAAACCAGACACAGACACTTGGAGATACAGACAGAAATACCCTGGGAGTTACTAAGCAAAGATCACAGAAGTAGTTAGAACCTGGAGGAAGCCAAGGGAAGCTAAGAGATGAAATCCAGAGTCTGCCCCAGATAACCTAAGGGAGACCCAGAGATGCTTAGTGAGAAAACCTCTGGAATCAGAAACAGAAAGCAATGGTTCAGGAACATGAACATCAGAAACCAGCCATGTGCCTTGCTAGATGATGGAGGTGAATTGTATGATAGTGGGGTTTGTGGCAAAGGCAATATTCTAAATGAGTTCCCTTAGGGTTCTGGTCAAAAGTAATGGAAGAAGCAGAATTAATTTAAATTCCATTAGGAAAGCAACTGTGTGCTGCTTGTAATTCTATATTACAAGTGAAACATCAGACACAGAAATATCCCATCACCTTGAGGACTGCCCTTCTTATACAGGGTGGATTAAGGACACAGCCAGTAAGCCAAAGCTAGCAATGCACCATTAAATACATTCACAATGTAGAAAGCTTACTTCATGCAGCACAGGTTTTTCAATTCCAGATTGAAATTTCCCAGATTCATGAGATTATAGGACAAGTGTCACATGTAAAAGATTCAATAGCTAAAATCGTCATACCTGGAATAGCTATTGAATTACCCACAGTAGAGGGCACAGAAAAAATTCCCAGATCTGCTTCATATACTGATGGATCTTCTAGTGGGCAGCCTCCCAAATAAACAGCCATGGTTGTACAACACAGTACTGACACTGTATGTTGGGAGTAGGTGTTTTGCAAAGCAATCATGAACCAAATTAAGAGTCACTGATGGTTATAGTGCAGGAACTGGGAGACAGACATATCTTTACTGACAGTTGGGTTGTTTACAAAAGCCTCATGTCTGGATGACAACCTGGAAAGAAGAAAAATGATAGTCATATGCCACTCCCTATAGGGACAAGAACTGTACTAAGACATCTGGGATGCCTGCCAGTGACAAAACTGCCATGTCCTTTCTGACAGTCCTGACATGCTACACAGAAATGTTGAGGCAGATGCCTTCATTTGAGGACAAAGCCACACTATTGAAACTTGAGAAGTGGGCTAGTGGCTTCATCAAAACAGTAGATACTGAGTGTATCAAATCTTATGGTATTTAGCCTAGTAGTTCCAGCTACCTATCATTTGCCAATAACTTATAGACATTACAAGGAAGTGCCCATTCTGCTCCCTGAGACTACCATGCTGATTTCTCCAACAAATGGGACACATTGGCTGATCACAGGCTCCATGGCCCAGTGGAAAGTTGACTAAACTGACTCCCTTACACTCTCAGAAGGGGCAAATTAAGATTCACCCTGGTAGAAACTGACATGGGACTTCTGTCAACTTCTCCAGGGAGGAAAACTAATCAACAAGTAACCATACAATGCCTGGAAAAGGCAAATACCTGTCCTGGGCACGTACAAAAACAGTGATGAGCAATACCTTATCACTGAAAAGTGACTAAGCATGGGCAATGGATCATGATGGAATGTGGATTTTTATCTATGCTTTCACCCCACAGACACAGGCCTTATAGAAAGAATGAATGGCTTATTAAAGGAAGTTGAAAGTTGACTAAAATAAATTCCTACAATAATGGAGTAAAGGACAATATCAGGTCCTAAGCTGGTGAAAATGTACACCACAGGCTGCAGCCCAAGGTGTAGTTGAAATGCTAATGGAAGGGCTGATGCAAATATTAAGAATATAAGTAAAACACCAGACAGTTTACATTCTAAAAGGGAGAAAAATAATTTATTGTTGCCTATACCTCAGAACTTATAATCAGGGGAAATTGAGGTCCTTTAGTCTTGGTGCTGGCCTTTACAGCATGCTGGTTAGAAATGAAGAACCCATGAGAAATAGGAGTCACCCAAAACATTGAAATACACCAACAATTTATTTTTAAAAAGCCTGTTAAAAACTTTATTACTAATTCAGGGTCTCCTATTCCCACATGAAGATTATATGTAACTATGTGGGTCCTTTTTCATGTCTAACCTAATGACTGATGACATGGTGGATGACTCTCAAGATTTACAAGGGGAGAATTATGGTATTTAAAACATCACTGCACTGTCCCTCTACCTGGTACCTTACTATCTACCAATGTAACTCTGGCATGTGTATTAGTAGATCAACAGGATTTACCCCTTATATTTTTCAATAAGCATCTTTCTTTTCACCTGCAGTACCTTAGTGAACACCTTTCTGCAGTGGGCTTTGGTGGTAACTCATGTTCACAATTGAACCCAGTGCTAGGTTTGCACAGATTTGCCATCTTCAGATGCTACTGGTCTTCTCTGGACCACAGCTCCTGAAAACTGGACTACATGGAATGCCAAGTTGACATGTCAGAACTCACCACACTGACAAATCTGCAACCAAGTCCCATTACTGACTTTTAATGAGGCCAAAGCTTATGGTTATTTTTTCCCCTTGAGAAGGAACAATAAGCCCCAGACTATATTAGGTATGCTGTACATCAAGGGATAGGATGGCTGACATGGGAGCCTATAACCTTACACCATGTTGCCCCCGTATGTACAGAATATCTTGATGGGAACAAAAATGTAGGGTAGCTACCCTCAGAAGTATTTAATTTTACCATTAAACTTCAAAATGATAGACTTTTCCAATGGCAAAATGTCTCCCACTGACATGGAGCATATATCTCTCCTGTGGGGTGTCTATAAAACTGAAGGCAATATGAATGACCCTATTTACCTCACAATTGGACAAGTCAGTGCACATGGTGACAGCAGTATGTCCCCACCACATTATATGATTCTTTTTCACACACTCCCGGCAATTAGGAAATGGTTAAAACTAGATATCAATGAGGCATACCCATGGTGGTTTTATCCTATAGCTGTTATTGCCCTAGGTGGAGCTGCAATGGTCACTGAAAAGCATATAACAACTTTAACTAACCATATGGCTTATGCACTTAATGAATCTAAATTGTCAATGTCATTGTTAAATAAAAAGACCACCCAAACACTTAAAGTAGTCTTACAAAATAGAATGCCTTTAGACATTTTGGCTGGGGCACAAGGTAGGACCAGTGTCTGTATAAACATCAAAGCATTGTATATATTCCTGATCATTCACGTAATATTTCACAAACTTTAAATTATATGGAAGAGCACATACACAGTATTGATAAATTATCTATCAACCCATTTTCTACTTGGTTGAATTCTATTACTCAGCCATGGCAGCATTTCTTTGTAGGGTTATCTTCTCTTTGTGTTGGATTATTACTATCTGATTGTCTTTTATATTGTTGTTGTAATATATGGATTTAATGACTGTCCTATGGTGAGTACAATCTTTTATGTGGATTGTGGCAGCCCAGGGCCTGGGCCCTCTCCCAAACATGAATTAAGCCCCAAGCACCTAGTAAACTGCTTGACCAGGGAAGAATAGAATACAACCTTCTCAGAGGGAAAATATTGCAATCACTGATGTAAAGGGATGGGAACAGAACAGCACTGAATGTATCTTAGTCTTAAACATCAATTTTAGGAGAAGATCAGGTCTTAAAACCCTTTAGTGATTATATTAGAGGCTTGAAATCTTCACTATGAAATGTATTTGTTCTAAAATCATATACATATTACCCCTTGTACTCCCACCCCTCTGTTGAAGGCTACCCCTCTAAACTGCCATCACTGAAGATTCCTATTCATAAGTTCTAATAAATCTATGTCTACTTCATAGGTCTACTTCAGTGCCTGGCATGTTCTTTTGGTTTCAGGGCAGGACCAGTCCATACTTTTCATGAACTTGGTCTGGGCCTGAACATTTATGATACATGTACTTATCTATATGAATACTCTCTTCAATAAAAATGTAAAACTAAAACAAATTCTATAAATTCCATAAATACTGGCTACTTATATGATTTGAATCAGTCTCATCATCTCACTGATTCTCCACTTAATTAAAGAGTGTGTAAAATATTACCATGTACTCATTTTGTATTTATATAAGCCAAGTTTTAACACCTTGAAAATTACAGTTTAGCATTTTCGTTGTCAGCTTCTTTCTAATTATTAAAACTCATTCTCATTTCAAAGTGATTATTCTTCATATCTGTTCCCTTTTATTTCTCCTTCAATGTGCTTTGTATGGTGACTAATCATTCTTCATTTTATAAATTATTCTCAATTTCTGTTTCTTTTACCTCTTGTTTCTGAGTCCTATGACTTAAGCTTTCATATCTCCTGATGTTTATTAGTCTAATTTCTGTTTATGTGATTTACTTGATGGTTTATCCCTCTTTTTAAATTTCCTTTTTTATATTATTTAAAATTATAGTATTTATTTCCTTGCATTTTATGCTCTGATATTTTTAGTTTCTGGAATATGATTTGGCTCCATTTATCCTTGTACACTTTAAACACCATAATATTGAGATGATTGCAATTCTTTTATTCCCACATTTTTAAATGTGATGACTATTCTGACTTTCAAAAGGATGCAAAGAGATAGGCTTGGAATGGGTCAAGGTAGCTTTTCCAGCTTCATGCACATAGAATCACTCTAATTTTTTATGAAAATCATGAAATAGTTTCCAAGTGTATAGCTACTTTAACTCTTGGTGATAAACTTGTTCAACATAAGATAGTCCACTTCAAAGTAAGAGTTAAGGAAGTAGTGTCTATACATGAATAGTTATGAAAATTTATCAATAGAGACATGAATCCTTCTACTCACAGTGCTTTGTATTTTGAAATAATGAGGAATATAGTCAATCATTCTTGTAAACTTAATTTCCTGGCTATGTAATCTAAAGGTCATTTGAGATTATTATGTGTTTCATGTTCTCTTAATGGAAGTTTCTTTGTTTAACAGCCCATTTCTTTTGTCTTCATTGTTTAAAAAATACCCACTTATGTAAAAAATCATGTTTTGTTTTAATTACATGGGGAAAGTGTGATTTCAGAATAAAGCCATGGTATAATAGAAATAATATATGATTGCTAAGAGTACAATCACACAAAGGTTCACCTGTAATTGAATCTTAGCTATGGCCTGTATTAGCTGTGAGAGTTGCTAAAAAGTTTAAATAAAGCAATGTGTGCAAAATTCCATTCCTGCAGCAAGGGTTCAAAACTAGTAGCTTTTCCTATTTTTTTCCTGCTTTGCAAAAATCTTAAGTTTCAATGTTAACTTCTATATAGCTGGAGTTTTTTATATCTATTAAAATAGTATTTATGGAAGCTTCTTTAATTTCTAAAAGTTTACCCATTATTAAATGCTTTAAGAATCACAGTCATTTTCTCTTTATAATTTGTAAGTCCTTTCAATATGTGTTAATATTGATTTAGTCATGACAAGCATGACTTTTCTTTTGGAATCCATAGTCAATATAAACGGATATATTTAAAATTTATGCAACATTTCTAAGGATTATAATATTTTGGCATGTGAAAAGGAGGAAGGCAATCAATAAACCAACATTTAGAGTTGTTTTAATCATGATATGAATCAGTGCATTTAAAACAAAATTTCTGCATGCATATTAGCAATCAAATTATATGTCTATATATACATATATACATATTACATGTAGTTAAAAGATAAAAAAGTGACTCATGGATCTATCACATGGATTTTTAATGATTTTTTATAATGTTAATTTTGAGAATCACCATTGTTTATGATGTTAATTTTGAGAATAAAAATTTTTTTGATGTTGAAATCTTGATTATGTGAATCACTTCATGCATAAACAAAATTGAACAACTTAAAGGAAATTACTTATTTAAATATTGCTTTATATTTTTAATTAATCTACCTGACCATCATTGTGATTTAACGTTCCTTCAAATTTTTTGCTATTTTAAAGAGGAGTAAGTGTTGGACAGAAAGCCTAATGTCCCCAGCAGGTTTTAATCATGTATCTGTGCCATGAACACACAGTTTTGAATGCAAAATTCTATTTTCTCTTTTTCCATCGTGGACTCAGATACATCAATGAGCTGCTAGCAAAAATTGCATCACAGCTAATATTTTTCTTATGAATCTAATCATTTATAAAAAAATAATTGATTGATTTCTATATAATCATCAAATTATATATTTTATTCTTTAAATTATGCTTTTTCCATATCTACAAAAATAATTTTGTCTCACCTTCCCTCCAGTTAATATCTATGCCTACGTTTCCCCTTGGTATATTTAAAATTCAAAAATAAAATTGAATTTTCCCATTCCAGTCACTAACATTTTGTTAATTGAATGAAAAAAATTTTAAACAATTCATACTGTTATAGTAACCGAAAATATTCTTCTAATTATTTTGGGGCTTTATTTTGTTTCATCTTTTTTATTTTTATTTGCAAACGTAGAATTCAGCCTAAAATAAACCTTCTCTGAAACCTCATTTGAGGATTTCTCTTTATCTCTGCTTTCTCACTTTTCACTAATTCTATGAAAATGTTTTCAACTGAGGTGCTGGTTTGAAGCTTTTATATACCCCAGAAAATGCCATGTTCTTTTAGTTCATCCTTGTGGGTGCAGACTTATTTATTGTGGGTGCAACCTTTGATTAGGTTATTTTGATTGGGATGTCACCCACTCAACCCAAGTTGGGACTTTATCCTTTACTGGAGACATTTAGGAGAGAATAAAGAACAGAAAAAGCCCAGAGAGAGCTCAAAAAGGAACACTTAGAGTGAGCCTAGAGAGAAATTCCCAGGAGATGCTAAGAGAAGACCTACAAAAGCTCAGTGAGGAGGCCACTGATACTGACAGCTTAAATCAATGAAATTGAGGAGAAAGGACAAGCTGATGCCAGCCAATGCCTTCCCATGTGACAGAGGTGTTTCAGATATCAGCAGTCTTTCTTCAGTGTCCATTTATCTTCCTGTTGATGTCCTAATTTGGATGGTGTCTCAGTGGCAGAGTTCTCTTCTGCCATGTTGCAGATCCAGGTTTGATTCCAGGTACCTGCCCATGCAAAAAAAAGCCAATCCTTTCTCTTGTATATTTCCTTCAACAAGCTTTAGTAAACTGACATACTGACATACCCTATATTGGCTCTTCTTTTAAGTTATTCCGAATGGAATGTGAGAATGTGACTTCTTTTTCCTTATATCTTTATTTCTATTCCAAATTGCTATTTCTCTTATGGGGGATCCATATAACAAAACTTGAGCTTGAATAACATTGGAAACAAATATTTTACAGGATATTATTTGTAGAAGATTTATATGACCTCAAGCTTGTCTCAAAATGGCATGAACACATAAAAAATAAAATTATATGTATTATATAACAAGCGAAATCTATCCTCCAACCAAGGCTACTTAAGAGAAAATAAATGTAACTTTGGATTATGGTACAGGAAATACATTGACAATTTAAGAATAGGCATATCCAGAAAGATATTTATTCCACTGTAACATTTATTTTTCTCCTGCATTTTTTTACCCTTAAATATTAAATCTTATGTCTGAAGTTTGAAGATAGCCAACCAAAGGAAGCTGAAAGTCAGGGGAATTAATAAGAGCAGAGAAGTGGAGTAAGAGATCTCCATGTGATAGGAAAAAGAGACACAGGCCCAGCAACCACAAGCAAGAGAACACACAAAAACTAAGATTGGGAGAAAGCAAGCCTTCCTGAAATCTTCAGTTTGGGCCACTAACCTTCAAATTCTGAGCCAATAAATTCCTTTTGAAAAAATAAAATAAATAAAATAAAAAATTCCTTTTCTCTAAGACAACCCATCATGTTGTATTTGTCACAGAAGTCTGACAAAATCAAAGGATTTTAGATGGATATGACATGATATTCATTAAGAGATTTGTTATACCCATTAGCTCACAGTGAGACTGTGGGGATTGCCAAGCCTGAATACTGTTTCCTATGGCTACTATAATCATTACATAGATCACAGCTATTTAGTTGCTATTTCACTAAATCCACAATCAACAATACCTAAACAGCATAATGCATTGAATGAAAAATAATTTATTGAATTTTTCTTCATAACAATTATTACCTTTCTTACCAGAATATTTAAGGGAATAGAAAAGTTTGTGGTCTGTCAATCAATTAGAATTCCAAGTGCCATAAAATGTGCAACATTTAACCATTAAAAGAAAACCTAATGCTGAGTATTTAATCAAGAAATTTGAATGAAAGATGAACTTTCACACAAATTGTAACTCAATCATTGTGCATCTTCTCCTCCAAAATATCATGATTTATATTTTCAGAAAAACCCAAGAAGACCTAATTTAATTGGCCAGTTTTCAGAGTCTATCTCACTCAATTTTAAAATCCATGACACTGTGGCTGTTAAGGCCAACCTAATGCAGACATTCTATGTTTAAAATTGTTTTAAAGATTAAATCTTGCTAACATGGTTTGCCTTTCAGCATTCATTCCAATCTTCTTAGATAAGTATTCACATCTACATTCCACATGTCAGTAGATTATAGCAAATCATTTTACACAGTTGCTGTAAGATCTAGATTTTTGCTGTTCTAGGGCAATGCTGTGTCAGCTGATATACTACCTCATGTATTTAAATGTTGAAAGTCATGAATTTTAGCCATCCTTACATAAGCAAGTAATTATTCATCTGAGCAGTGCCTGAAATTTATACCATATCAGCAATATGTAAACATGCATCACACAGTAACCTAGTGAAAGTCTTTAATTATTGCTTGATATAGCTAGATATTATTTTTGCAGCTTTTGCTAAATTCAGAGTAGAACATTAAAGGATTAAGACAGGAGGACCCCTAAATGTGAGGAACACAAAATATGGCCACTAACAGCATGAGAGTAAAGGAGGAAAGAGTGCTGAGCTAATAAATGGCCCAGTGGAACATCAGGTCATGTTGGGGATGCACAAGCTCTAAAGGGGCTTTTGAGTAATTTTGCTAATGTAGGACCATTTTGTTATAATAGCTAAAACTTTTTCTCACTTATCTGTGATTAGACATGATTTTGATAAAGGGTTACATAGAATAAGTGATTTTTTTGCATCTCTCCAACTAAAGAAAAAAAAAAGAAAACTGAAGAAACTCATACATGCCATACCCCTTACCTCTCCCTCTCATTGACCACTAGTATTTCAATTATTTTTTATAAGTAGACCATGTTGTCCCTTATATATAGCAGTGATTATTATTTGAATGGCTATAGTATGATTCCAACTGCAGAAACAATGAATAAATTTGCATGCATGTATGTAGATTAATGAAACATTATCTACACAATAATTACTGAAGAAATATTGAGGTATATATAGAGATTATCAGGACTCTACATGAAGCAGAAAACTTTCAGTATTTTATAATAATGACTCTAAAATGTTAAAAGGAATTTTTTTTCATTTGAAGATAGAATTGCAGGGCTAAAAACTTATTCTTTCATGGAAATTTGGGTGAATGAATACTCAGTCATTGTTTCATATAACAATTAGAAAGGTTATATCTGTCAGTACTGTCTCAGCAGTGGATAAATCACTGAAGAGTCATTAGAGGAATAATTTGGGCCATCACATGTGAAATATATATTGAAAATAATCAAAGATAAATTTGGTAAAGTGCTCTTAAAATAGAATTTGTTAATGTGTGTGTGCTTGTGTGTGTATGTTATATTTATGTTTTCAAGAAGAGTGTAAACTCCTTGGGAGAACAGTTTGCTTGCTCATATTTGTGTTCTTTAGAACCTCTAGCACAAAACAAAGAAGTAGACATTGATTAATTTATAGGAAATATAGACTAATGTATTTATAGATGCATGAATTTAGGCACACATGCTAT
Source organism: Myrmecophaga tridactyla (assembly GCA_004026745.1). Taxonomy (NCBI): domain Eukaryota; kingdom Metazoa; phylum Chordata; class Mammalia; order Pilosa; family Myrmecophagidae; genus Myrmecophaga; species Myrmecophaga tridactyla. Next base: position 36,260 of record PVIY010018661.1, read on the forward strand.
GCTATCATTTTATTTTGTTTCAGCTTGTATGGAAAAACACAATGTTAGTTCATCAAGTTCAAGGATGCTACATACATGTTTGACCTTTTTTTTGTATGAGGATAGTCTTGTATATGTTTTAATCAAAATATGCTAATTTAATTGAATTTTTTCTAGAATTATTTTCCAAATATTTCCTCTGTATACAATAAATAAAGCATAGTGGTTGCAAGCATAGTTCTTCCTAAATAATATATTTTAATAGTTAAAATAGGGAAATGAATATAAACAGTGGCAAACTTTGTACATATGACTTAAATATTTGGAGTCAACTAGTTAGGAAGTTCTCATAGACCACATATCACAAACAAACCTCATATAAAGAGAATGAGTCTTCAGTCTTGAGAGTGAAGTGACTGAACTTATCTTATATGGTAAGATCTGTGTATGTGTGTTTGGTTACATATATATGCAAATTTGTTTTAGCATTTTTCTTTTCTTATCTAACCCATTTAATAGGGTTCTGACTCCTGAAATTTCATTTAGCAGTATAATAATTTATATTATAAAATTTTATAATATAAGGGACACTTATGAAGTGTAGTGCTGAAACTTTGTTGGTATATATCAAGACCACTGTTGACTTATTCCTTCACGCAGAAAGCATAGAGTTCCCATATAATACCTATTATTAAAATCATGCATCTGTTTGGTATTTATAACAATTGAGGAGAGAATATCGTTTGAATTAAATAATATTGGATACAAAAGAACAGTAACCACTACACTAAAACTCTCTATCATTGTTTATTATAAAACTAGATTTTTTTTCTGAATTTAAATATAAGTAGTAATATAGTGTTATCACCATGCCCCCAACCAATCTTGGTAGAATCAAAGAGCCAAAAATATTTAGTAGTTGCTACTCTGGATACATTACTTATCTTTCAATGTATTTTTCTCATTTATATACGTGCACAAAGGTAGTTAAGGTATAGTAGTTTCATCCAAATAAATGTGTTAATGGCAGGAACTGTTCAGAACAGTGTCATGTTCATTCAAATTATGTAATATATGTGAGTTTTTACTGTAAAATATCCCACTACTGATTTATAACAAAGCTATATTTGGCTACAAAAGTAAAATCTTTTTCAATCATATTTTGAAAACTCCTCTTTATTTTAATTTTCTATAATCACCTAATTAATGATTTCTTTTAAACCCAGATCATTGCTATAAACCAAAACTGTTTTGTGGTCATTCATGCTAAGTAATGCCATTGATTTTTCCACAGTTTACAACAGCTGAATGCTATGGGACTTAGGAATAATGCAATATTGCCTGACTTCCTCCTTATGGGTTTGATAAACTCCGAAGAGATCTAGTGGTTTTCCTTATGCTGTTTCTCCTGATACACATGATTACTATGCTGGGGAATGCAGGGATCATATTTGTAATTCACCTGGATCTTCAGCTTCACAACTCATGTATTTTTTTCTCAGTTACCTATAACTCCTTGACCTCAGTTACTCAACAGTCATCACCCCTAAGAGAACTTACTGACTTTCAACAAGCATATTTCATCCTTGGGCTTCTTCACCAAGATGTCTTTCTCATCCTCTTAGTGTGTTACTGAAGATTTTTTTCTCTCTTCAATGGTCTATAATTGGAATGTGGCTGTCTGCAGTCCTCTTCTATACCCTATTGTCATGTCCAGGAGACTCTGCCACACCCTCATCACTGGGTCTGCCTTGATTGTGGTACTAAATCATTAACCATTTTCCAAACATAAATAGTTTGCATTTCTGCTACTCCAATGTAATCTCTCATTTTTATGGTGATATTACCCCAGCTTTAGCCCTTTTCTGAACTGAAACTTTTAACACTGAAATCATGATAATCATTTTTGCTTGTTTCAACATAATATTGTCTTTTATCACAATAAATAAATCTTTGTCTCTGTGTCCTATAGGTCCATTCTGCCCACTATCCTAAAACTTGACCACTTCGGGACAGTGCAGAGCCTTCTCAATTCATGCCTCCCATCTACAAAGAATCACAATCTATTAAGCACTATGATTTTTACTTATTTAAAACCAAAGAACTACTCCTTGGGAAAGAATCAAGTGGCCTCTGCATTTTATACTATTATGATCCCCATGCTGAATCCACACATTTATAATCTTAGAAACAAAGAGGTGAAAAATACTCTCATTAGAGTCATGCAGAAGAAATAGGGCTCCAGGCTATTGAAATGACAGTGACCATAAACATTTAAACTCATCTTTCTTTCCTATATAGGAATTTACTTTGTCTTCTTTAAATAGTAGCATCCTTGAACTAGTTTGAATTTCTGTCAAGAAACCTTCTAAGTATTCTCTACATGATCTGGAATATTTTCTAAACTATGGTTTTAGAAATTCATGTAGTAATTGGAAACCATGAAATGTCTATTAAACCTGTGGGTTAAATGTAAGTGATTTTTAGGGCAACCAATGTGGTAAAAACAAAACAAAACAAAGGAAACAAACATGTGATGCTATCCTTCAAATTGTATTCTAGAAATCCCCATGATATTCTGATGCCAGAGAATTTTATTGTGTAAAGCATAATCATAAATCACTTACTCTGCAGAGCAGAAATATAGGACAGTCTTAAGGAATGCTGATTTGAACTGAAAAATCAGGATTTCAATTTTAGATATGTCAGCTGTTTCACTGTACATCCTTTAGTAACTCACTGAAAGTTTAAACCTAGTACCCTCAACTGTGCAAGAAATATAATTCTAAATCTATTGTGCTAATTTAAAGATTAAGTCAGAAGATAAATAGAAAGAATTGAATGAATTACTAATAAAATTTGAGCACAATCATCAGAATGCTTACACATTTGTACAATTTTAAATATATTATAGCTTTTGTTATAAAAAGATTCACTGGTGTTTTATAAATATTTTAAATATTTTTGCTAATGTTTTTAAACCAACAGTTAGAAAGGAAAAAGGGAAGTTCAATATTTGAACCTACCTTAATAACCATTTTAATCATTGTAAGCTTCTTGGGATCTTTTTCTGGAGTGAAAAATGTTTGAGTGCATATATCCAAGTACAAAACATATACTACATGTTAAAGATTGGAACCCCAGGCTCAAGATTCTGGTCACACATTTTTTCAATGATTTAGCTATAATATTAACTTTAAGAGCTAACATTTGTTCATTTTTTAAAATAAATACATTTGAGAACAAAATTCAATGTTATGAGCCTCCATTAATAATAGAAAAACAAAAGAGATGAATAAAATTATTTACATAGTTTTGGTATATATAATTAATTCTCTGTATATTATCTTTCTTGGTTATTCAAACTTTTTGTTATTTTAAAGTGTAAATTTTATAGAGAAAATCTAGCATCATGCACATCTTTTTGTTACTGTTCTGAGCCATAAGTTGATACTATTAGATCCCAAACCTTGTGTTATCTACATGTACCATTGGTACTCATGCGTCATTGAACTGAAAGCAAGAGTTGTATGAGGGCTGACATTTTTCCTGTGACTTCTAACCAAATATAAAGAATAATTGATTTCATCATATTCATCAATATTTGTATTTTATACTTTCACTTATTGTTTTATCTCTACTACATAGTATTTTTTGTTTCAATCTCCCTTCTGTTAGTATTCATGACAAGCCCTGCACATATGCATTTTTTAAATAAGAAAAAATATTTTAGGGTTTTCTAATCTAGTCATTATAGATTTTAATTAAATATAAAATGTAAAAGTACTTTATAGAGTTACATCTGCTCAAAATATTCAGTTATTTAGAATAGGTGGATTGGGGGTACTAATTTGTTTTGTCTTGACTTTTTATTTCTAATACATAAACTCAACCAAAATTTTTATTTCTCTGACACCTTATATGAGAATTTCTGTTTTCCTTTGCCTTTATACTTTCCACTAATTCTATGAAAATCTTTTCATCTGATATTGGCAGTTCAAAACAACGCTTACCTTCATTTCTCAGATTGTTAGCATGGGGCTTTCTTCTCCTTCTATCACTATACCTTATAGAAATGGCTTGCTCTCTTGCTGATTGGCTCATAGCCTATATAGTATAATTGGTGCATGAATAACATTGCAAATTATATTTTAGAGACCATTATTTGCAACAGATGATGTGATCTCAAAGCACTGAAGTTCCATAGGGGATGAATACATATAAAATAAAATAACGGGAACAAATAAATCTAATAAAACCAATCCTCCAATTAATGCTATATTATAGGCTAATAAATGTAACTGTTGATTCTGATTAAGATAGCCCTTTTACTCCTAATTTGTTTAACTGTAGGACTACCCAGAAAAGAGAATAAGTAGTCAAACTTTAACGAATCAAAACTGCAGTGAATAAAAAATTTAAATACAAATTTTAAATAACTTAAGGATAAGAAGATTTAATTTGAAAGGGAAGGAAGAGCAAAAGAATAAAATAATGAGAAGAAACTGTGCAATTAGAAATCACAGTAACTGAATAAGACTATTTTTTTGGCAGAAGTAAAAGCACATGACTAAGAAAAGAGTGTTCAGTGTTACTAAATAACAATTTAGAAAGAACAGTATTGATATGTACATATTTTCTGGTGGCTGAAGCAGAGTGATATGATAGAAATTGAAGTGATATACCAGTTTACTTCAAGTCTTCCATGCAGAAATATTGATATACCCAAATATATAATAAGTACGGGTTGGAGAGGAACCTGTGGTAGCTAAAGATGGCATTTGGAGGTCACTCTCAAACATTAATTTCTTAAGAAACCTTTCTTCTATCATTGGAGAAACATCATCCATATAATATAATATACATATATAATATCTATCTATATATCTATTCAATATATAAAATACATCTAACAGTGAATAAATAAATTAATAACTTTTTCACATAATTCTATGGTCTTTGATTGGTTTCAGATGACTCTGTATTTATGAACTTTGTGAAGTTGGCAAGAAAGACAATTAAAGCCTGATAATTTTTGGTGTTTATAAACAAAAATTAACTGATGTTAAGTGAAGTATTTAACAAAAAAATGATGTTTTAACAAAGTAATAACTCATTACACAATTGTAATTTTACAATTAATCTTTTTCAGTTGTTCCCATTAAAATAAATGAAAGCAGCAATAAAAATGGCACAGGAGAATCTAATCAGAGTGGCTGAATCCATTTCTATGGGAGTCTGGTGTCATCCGGTTCTCCAGATTCCTCTTTTCTTTGTCTTCCTGGTGACCTGGGATCTGACCGTGGCTAGCAATTTTACCAGCTTAACACCTAAAATGCTAGTCAAATTCTTGGTTAAGAAGAAAACTATCTCCTATTTACAGTTGTGCAGCCTAACTGCCGTGGATTCTTAGTTTTCATTCGGGCTATAAAGGCCTGTGGCCACTATAAGGCAATTTCACACCCCCAGCATGCTCCTCATAGTGGTAAATCTGCCTTCTGCTGGTATTCTCCACTTACTGTACTATCTCACTACCATATGGGCTATCTCCTCTTATGTGTTCTCTGTGTTATGCTGCTTTTCCAGTGCAATCAACCATTTTTATTGTGATAATATTCCTCTCTTAGCATCACATTGTTTTGATACCTACATAGAAACAACAATGTTTGTTTGCCTTCCCGGGGAGTAATTTGTTGTTTTCAATGATCATTGTTCTGATATCTTACTTGCACATTTTCATATCATTTTGAAGACATTCCTCAGAGTGGCAACAAAAAGCGTCTTCTACCAATGCTGATTTCCCTAATTTACAGTCTAATGAACAAGGGTGTGAAGGATGCACTAAAGAAATTCCTAGAACTCGTTCAAACTAATGAAAATTTACTGCTACAACTGTCTTTATTTGTGGGTTTAAATTTGCTCCTCAAAATCCTACTGCTGAATAAAAAGGTAATAATTGACTACTTTTAATTTAATTTAATTTTAATGAGAAATGTCTTAATGCATTATTCCAACTTAAAATACCCAATCAGTCATTCCAGACATAAAACTATCAATGATAAAATTTAAAATGGATATGTAATAAACAATAATTTTAATAACTTGAGAATATATACATAATTTAAACTTAATAGAGTGTGTAATTTCTAAACAAGGAAGAGATAACAAAATCATCTTCTTTCCATTCCCATCTCTTTTTATTAATGATTCGATGTTTTATTAGTATTTTTCTTTTTATTGTGCAATTTTTCCAAGAATTTCACAATCTTCTGTGGGCCCATATTTTCTCATAATTTAATATCAATTTATATTGTAGAAAAATAGAACTTTAAGGTAAAATAAAAACTAATCATGAGTATTTCATAATACATGGAAATAAAACATGTGGTACAATCACATAAAACCTGAGAAAACACATAATAGGATTTTACTTTCACTCCCCCTCACTCAATCCAAACAAAATGTTTATGTTTATCCGAACATGACATACAATTGAGATTTTCCGTATGATATTCTTAAGCTAAATCTGTGTTTGCACATCCAATCCTTCAAGAATACTAGACTAAGAACAGACAAGGATTTCCCAAATTCAAAAGTATAGTAAGTGTGATTTTGCAAATTTAAACCCAACTCTAAATGATCAGAGTCACAAGATTGTCACTTTATACCTCAATATTTTGTATGTACTGCAACAATCTGTGGGTATAGTGACTTTTATACTGCATCAACCCCTAGAAAGATGATATCAATTGCCACATTTCTGCATTTTTTAACCTCAAAAGCAAATTCAAGGAATTTTAAATGTCCAAAATGGGGATTTTCTTGTCTGATAAGGTCTAAATAAAGTTGACTGAAGAAACACATTCTTCTTTCCAGAATTTCAAAGATCCTGGGTCTAGATATCTGCCCTTCCATAAACCAGAACAAAATAGAATTTTATGTCATAACATTGAACTTACATATTCTAATAATATAACAGCTCCACCACAAATAATTACCCAATTGTCTTCATCTTCTATATTCCCTTAGCCGTATATAATTTTATAGGATCCTTTCTTTTCCTACCCTTCTTCTACTCTATACTTCATGGATTTCAGAAAGCAGTGTCCATGACTTGGCAGCAAGATTGTTGAGTATATAACTAGTCTCAAGGAAATTGGTAGGGGTGTTTTCAATAAACTTTGTGCAAAGTGTTCCCCAAAACATTTGGGGAATGTTCCCCAAAACAAGAACCAATAAGCTTCCCGGATTCTGTGTCCATAAGATATACATCTAAAATCATTGTTTTGCCTAAGGCCATTACTCATGAGAAAGTCAGGCATTGCCTGTGTGAATAAAAGTCTGCTCTCTTGGGCACTTGAGGCTGTTCTAACAAGAAAGCAGTTCCCTGTTCATCCATATCCTCTCGTATTTGGGTATTTCTTTCACTGTGACTGAGTGTGTCAGTGTAACCCCTGACATCCACTCTGTGTGCTTTTCAACAATTACTTTATCAGCATTACCTGGCATTAACACTGTTAGAAAACTGAAGCATTAAAAGTATATGAAAACTTTTTTATGTCTCTGCTAAAATTTATGATTTTTTTACTGATATGGACTGTGCTAAATTGCATTTCAAATTCAGACCACTATTTGTAAATCAAAACTATTATAATATACTAAAACAAATAGTAATTAAGCTGTATCAAATTAAATCTAATTAAATTATTTTTAATCCCTTTATGTATAAGCAGCAAATATTCATATGTACTGACATTTGTAAGATGTCAGGCATCTGAAATATTTGTACATTGATGGTGGGATGTATATTGATAAAAAATATTAAAGAGACCCATTAGAAGTTAAATTTATTTATTTTACCAAAACCATTAATCCACTCCTGAATATATTTCACTGACATGTTCAACAATGGATAAGCAGAGGGACACAGCAAATTTGTTAATTGTGATAATACCTGTAGGAGTTAGCAGTTAGGGTGTAAATGAATGTTATTACTGAAGGAAAATAAATTTAATAAATGAGGTTGATACAGATTATAGCAATATAGTATAGTGAAATTATTATATTGCTAGTGAAGAAGAGAAAGTAGAAAAGAATTTGTGTATGTTTGTTAAAGTTAATACATCTCAAAATATAGTTGACTGAAGACCTTTATTTCAAAATCATATACATCATATCATGATCATTAAAACATACATTATATTTATTTTAAGATGGTCCTCTTTAAGGGCTTATATCAATCTTCTTAAAAGAGGATCCTATATAAGAAGGAAAATTGAACTGTAATTGCAAATTAAGACTTATGATGACTATGGGATAAGGAATTAAGGTAGGATGAACTTAATTTGATTGTGAGATTAATAGAAATAAATAAAATTTTGCACACATATTCATAATTTGTATTCTTTCTGAATCTTTAAAAATATTTAAGGCACATTAAATAAATATACCATCATACTCAGACATAAAACTTGGAGGAAGCCATGTGGAAAGTGCTGAATATTGAAATGATTTTTGGTAAATTAAAGTGTGCATCAAACAAATAATACTATTATCTCAAGGTGGTTGAGAGGGATTACACAAAATAACAGTAAATTAATGTTTCTCAATAGGGAAATCAGAGGTACCCTGGATAATTAACAAAGACCCAGTGACATCATTTTTTGATCTGAGATGCTTTGGGAGTAATAATACATTGTATTCCAGTTCCCAAGCATATATCTCAAAAAGGAGAAGCCCTCAAAAATTCCTCTTATTTTAGTGAGATTAGCAACCACATGGAAGGAGCAACAATACATTCATTATTTAAGGTGAGTAGAAACCTTTAGTCATGATTATCAGATTACCTCTAGTGAGGATTCTTAACTTGTGGTTTCAATTTAATTACAGAAATACCAGATTCAGTACATTGTGCCATACATATGAATATCCTCTTTGAAAATGATGTTTTCTGGAGTAATTTGGGTTTTTTTTTAGCACCATTACTATGTTCTTTAAGGAAAACAAGGAATCTGTTTTTATTTTTTATGATTTCTCTATTGACACTGGAAATGGAAACAGTGAAAATTCTGAAGGGGAAAGATGTAAGCACTGTTTGAAAGTGACATCTAGAATGTGATTTTCACAATGGTACTGTGGGTCAGATCAGGATTATTGATGCTGAATAAGCATTTATATTTCAACAAATAATAAATTCCTATGAGAGCTTCCAATTATTCAGTATTGTAATATTAGCATTATCATTGTTCCCTATTAGTTGCATCTGTAGTTTCATTTGTGCCAGGGATATATATGCTCTCACTTTACCAATGCCATATAACAGGTAAGATTTGTCGAAGTTTAAAATCCCTTTGGAGGAGATCTTTTTTCAAGGATGCAAGTATATGATGTTTAACCCATAGGTAATTCCAGGAAGCATAAATATGGGAATTTTTGTGAGACAATGACAGGAGAAAAGCTAATTCAGTGTGCAATAGACAGAAGTCAGTGCTGTAAGCGAGATTCAATCACTTAACCTGCTGTGATGTACCCTGAAGAAATCTTCTTGGAATTGTCCCAAGGAAAGTCAGAAAATCAACAGCTTGGACCCAGATGATATTTGCAATGGTAAGTTGATTTCAAGTCAAAATGAAATATTATTTTGGCTTAGGTTAATATATTCACTAGAGCACAACAATAGAAGACCTTGGACCCAACTATATTTGTATTAAACTTGCAGGTGTTTCCATTTGGTTAGTGAGGTTCAAGGTTTGTGAGTATCTCTGAATGTATTTCTAATGAGGTCCAAACTGTGTTTGAAATCAACACAATGAAAGAGTCACAGAGGGTCAGTCCTTAAAGCAATAATGTCAAGTTTGAATATTCTGCTCTCAGTATTGATGAACTCACCATTTGTTAACATGGTAATAGTATAAGCAGAGGAAATTTGGACACAATAAGAGAGGGACAGAGATGGCTTTATGATGAAGGCAGAGGTAGAATTATACACAAGTGAAGGAACATCACAGACTGCCAGATACAGCCAGACACCTAAGCATTTCAGAGGAGGCATGGTGGCTAGCACCTTGATTCATACTTCTAGATCCCAGAACTGTGAGATAATAAACATCTTTTATTTAAGCAATCTAGTCTATGGTACTATTTTACAAACTAAGGCATTCATACAATAGATTTTATACCCCAATTGAAAAAGGAGGAAGACAAGGGGAATAAGGATGGATCTCACAGACATAATATTAAATGAAAGAAATTATACATCACCCAAAAAATTTTACACAAGGATATACTATTCTAAAATGGATTGAGCCATATTCTTATATTTGGACAGTTTATAAAAGTTATAAATATTTTAAAATGTGTGACACAGCTGAAAGCTTACTACTGCATATATGCCAAGAAGTCAATGTTGACTTCATCTATGAATCAGTCTATGTAATCCAAATCATTACAATTTCAAATCAGAATTGGCATATGATAAAATTCAACACCAATTTATAATAAAACTTCTAGGAGAATAAAAACTTAGCAATCTAATAAATTATATATATAAAATTCTTACTACTAATGTAATAAAATATCTAATGCAATAGTGAAATGTTAAAAGTCTGCCTCTTAAAAGATTAAAGCAAACTTTTGGAAGCAATGGGATCTGAATTACATAGTCAACACATTAAAATATTCAAATATCCAGATTTCAAAAATAAATAAAACATTAAAACAATATTGCTCATTTCAAAGGGATAAATAAAATGACAGAAAATGTCCTTGATAAATCTCAGATATTTCACTTAATAGGTAAAGACTTTAAAACCAGCATTTAAAAATACTCAAAGAGTTTCAGAAAGCATGGAGAAATAACAACAGGAATCAGGAAAATAGTATATAATCAAAATTATGAAATATATTAAATGATCACAAGGGTTTTGAGCTCCCAAA
>PVIY010018662.1:0-47179 GCA_004026745.1 Myrmecophaga tridactyla
ACCCTAGCTGTGGCTTGTGACTCTCATTTGATAAAACTTCAGCGAAGGGCGATGGTAACATGATAAGGTGTCCTGAGCATCCAAGTTCTTTGGATAACTCGAGGATAAGGAGATCCCCCTCTTTGTGACCCAGGTCTCTTACTTCTCCATCTCTTTTAACCTCCTTTTAATGCTTCATTTTCCAACTTCTGATCTTCAGATCCTCTTCTTGCTCAATTTATGAATCTCAGGAAAGCATCTAGTCTCAGTCACTTATGTATTTTTTTTTTGGTGGGAAAGAGCTAGATCTTTTAAGAATTAGACTTATATTTTAAGGATTAGATGCAGCATGGAAAGAAAGCATTCCCCCAACTTTTTTTTTTCGCTATTAACTAAACCAGAAGGGAGTTATTTGGGAGATACGTCCATTTCTTATGGCTGTGGCAGCTAATTATCATAAACTGAGTGGCTTAAAACAACAGGAATTTATTCTCTCATAGTTCTGGAGACAGAAGTCTGAAATCAGTGTCTGTAGGGCCATGTTCCTCTGAGGCTCTAGGGGACAATCTGTTCTTTGCATCTTCCAGCTTCTCGTAGCTGTTAGCATTCCTTGGCATGAGGCCACATCACACCAAACTCTCCACTATGGTCACATTACCTTTTCCTTTTCTTTCTTTCATAAGGTCACTTTTGATGGCTTTTAGGGGCCAACTGGATAATTCAGGATAATCTCCTCCACGCAAGATGCTTAACTTACTTCTGCAAAGATCCTTTACTCAGATGAGGTTATATTCACAGGTCAAGAAATTTGGTATGACTATGTGTTGGGTGGCCATATTTTTGGCCTACCACAAGGGAGGAAAAGGTTCATCCAATCTATTAAGAGGGAAGACTGAACTAGAGTGAGTATGTAATTTAATAAATTTATTGTGACTATGTAAATCCCTAAAATGTGATCTTTTGAGGTGCTTATGGAATTTCAGTTCCAGTCCTGGGTGAGTTGCATTGTGGTTAACTGGAGCATTCCTGTGCAGAACAAAAAAATCTCAAAACTGCATTTCTTGATTCCTAGTGTCTCTGTATTATTCCTTATAATAGTTAGTCTGGACAATCCTTGCTCAGAAGCTTCATCAACACTTTACTAAGGAAAGTCAATCCTCCAGTGCCATTTCTAAGGAGCATTGATTAAGGCTGACTTGCCATCACAAAGAGTTCTAGTGTTGCTAATAGGCTGTCAAATTACATCAGTCTTGGAAATGTTGTTTTAGGTATTTGCCCTTCTCCAGCAATACTGTTCCTATTGTATCCTGGAACTAAAATCCCAGCTTAATCTCAAATTCATTCGTCCCTCCCCTTCCTTCTTTCTTCCTTCCTTCCTGTCTGCCTTCTTCCTTCCTTCCTTCCTTCCTTTCATGCATTCAGTGTTTATTGGGTGTCAAGTCTTATCACTGCGTTAAACCCTGAAATCACCAAGATGAGTAAGATCCTAGAATCTCAGAATCGATGGAGAACTCACACATAATCTAGTCAAAAGCAAGATAGTCAAGATAAAATCTCCCCCATGATATATAAGAAATGGCTTCCCTCCTCGAGAGAAATGAGGAGCAGCCAAGAAAACTCTGTGTGCCAATTTCACAGACTCAAGGACTTTTATAGTCTCTAAGTGCCATGGAGATTCTTTTGTAGTTTAGTGCTTCTTGCTGTTATTTGTCTTACAGTTAACAAGGTCAGCCTTGCTGGGAAATGAACATGCAACTTAGGTGATGTCAAGAGCTGAGGGAAAGTGCCCCTTTTCCTTCCTCTCCCCTCTCCCCCACTTGTTTGCTGGTGTCTAAGATTTCTCTCATAGAAAAACAGGTCATTACATATTTTAGGGATGTTTAAAAACCCAAATTACCCCAGAGAAATAAAGTTGATTTAAATCTAAAAAAGGTGTTAATGACTGAAATCTTTCCCTTTTTGGAAAAGAGAAGGAAGAGAAAGAGCTGGAGGGCATTGTAAATTTGGGTGAAAGATTTCTACCCAGAAGGGAAAACAAAAAATTTTGATGAGGTCACAATTTTGTTCAAGAGCTACCAGGCTGTTAAAAAGAAATGTTGTTAAATTTGTGTTAATATGGCTAAATGCAGATTCTTACGTTCTTAAAATACCCAGAGAATTGCTCATTAGAATTGTGTGCTAATGTTTATACTGAATATCAAGGGAATGCTTCAGAAAATATCTCGTTTTGAGTATTGAAAATGCTCTCCAGTAGTTTTCCGTTGTGCTCCTTTTAAATGCTCCTCTGTATTAGCTTTTTGGAGACTGGTGGAAGGTACTCTTGTTCTCCAGCAGCATTTGTGAAACACAAGCTTTCTTCCCTGCAGTTCTCCTACTCCCTGAAATCACAAGCATGCATGTACATGCACACACACACACACACACACACACACACACACAATTAAGAGGCAATAATTTAGGATTTCTGAACATACTAATTTAGGCTATTTTCTCTCAAAACAATAAAATGCATTGCTGATCCTTTTTAATGAAAAAGAAAGCAAACATTCAAAAAGATATAACATCTGCTGGAAATAGAATCTAAATTGAAAACTTGTGTAGACCCAAGGAGAAAGAGAGAAAATTTAGTGACAGGAAGTATGGCAAGACATTAATACTCAAAGAAGTTTTTAAAAACATCATGCATGATAGAAAAATGTACTGATGAACTTTTGTGGAGCGAGATTATCGGAAGACTGACAGCAGTGTTATTTGCTTTGGGCATAATTAATCTTAGAAAATATTCCCACTGAGCTTTGAGAGCTTAAAAGATGGAAAGGCCATATTCATTGACCATCTGGGGATTTACAGTTTCTTTCAAGAATAATAATCCTTACCTAAGTAACTTAAAAAGAAAAAAAACATTAGTCCTGTACAAGTGACTAAGAGCCACTACCTATTTCGTTTCCATGTTAAACAACTAAAGGAAGTTTTGTGGTTTCAGCTGTTATAACATGGTCTCTTAAGTCACCACAGCCTTCCAATCCTTTTGGTAAGAGAACTTCCATTTGGTTTAGGGAAGCAACAACAAAAACCCATTGGAAGAGCACTGTGCTTTACCTAACACGGTAGAAGTGTTGGGGGGATCAAGTGAGATAAAAGTACGGTGAAAATTATAAAGCGCATAAAGTACGAGATGAAATATTGATGGCTGATTGTGCCCATCTGCAGGGAAATATACTATTGCACAACCCTGCATCATGTTAATGTTTGGGGGCTGGTCCTGTAGGTGGATGGATTGGGCAGCCACTGAGGTGGTTTGATTTTAAGAGTCTTGTGAGCTCAACTCACTTCCCCAGCAATGGAACTGTTGCTTTGGGTTGAGACATTGGCTCCAGAAAACTTTGGTTGAAAGGCTTCCGCTACTCCAGAGATAACAAAAGAACTTGCATTATCAGATTAACTAACTCTCACCCGCCAGAAAGCTTCACTGTGCGGGAAGGAAACACAGGGCAGATAATTTTAATAAATTAATTAGAGCAGTTGTAAGTTTACAGAAAAAGCATTCAGAAAGTACAGAGTCCCCATATACCTCCCTTCTCCCACAGTTTTCCTTATTATGAATATTTTGCATTAGCGTGGTCCTTTGTTAAAACTGGTGAACCAGTATTATTATGATCATGTTATTAACTACAATCCACAATTGACTTTGGGTTTCATTCTTTGTGTTGTACAGTTCTACAGCTTTTAAAAATTCTATTCTAGTCAAACATGTATACAACCTAAAATTTCCCATTTCAACCACTTTCAAGTTATGATTCGACAGTGTTAATTACATGAAAAATGTTGTGCCTCCTTCTCCATCACGTATCACCAAAGCTTTCCCATGGCACCAAATGGACACTCTGTACCAATTTGGATGAATTTCCCATTCCCAGCCCCTAGCTCTGCCCTGGTAACTTATATTAAGATAGATAATATGTGAAGGTGTGAGTGTGAGAGCAGGATGGGAAGTTCTAAACGTAGTTCATTCTGGGCAGAACAAGCCCTTGACAGGACAGCGTCACAGTGGGAGGTCCTGGTGAGTGGGGACAGCACTGGGGATCTGTGTCACTTGTCGGGGAAAGTAGGTAGAGGGAAGGGAGGATGGAAAGTGGGGGACACACCTAGGACATAGGTTGCCTGTGTCACAGGTTCACTGCCGCCTACTCATATATGGCTGACCTCAGTTCATTTATCTCTGAGCGTGTCCGTTCTCCTTATAAATGAGCCTTTGTTTTCTGCCCAGTGCACAAACATCACAACCCGTGTCTGAGAATGTTGGGAATTTTATTAGGTCCATAAAGTTTTAGCTGTGGTCTAATCCACCGAGGCCAAAATAAATAAATACAGAGAGGTGTAAGGGCAGCATTTTTTTTTAAAAAAACCTGGCTTAAAGAAAGAAAAAACTACTGAAACT
The DNA here is from genome assembly GCA_004026745.1 of Myrmecophaga tridactyla. NCBI lineage: Eukaryota > Metazoa > Chordata > Mammalia > Pilosa > Myrmecophagidae > Myrmecophaga > Myrmecophaga tridactyla. Next base: position 4,418 of record PVIY010018662.1, read on the forward strand.
CTAAAATAACTTTGTCATAGTGGTTTCAAAGGCGATTTCTTCTTACCAACTTAAAATTCTGTAAAGTACAGGCTGAAAAACTGCAGCCAAAATCCAGCCAACAAATCCACTTTTCAGATTTCTCTGAGCATATTCTGTTTGTGAAGTTTGGTTAAGAGGTTAAGATGATTGAGAACCAATTGGCCACAGGCCTGGAGTTAACTGGGCAAAAAAAAAAAGCAAACTGCTTAGACTTGTAAGTGTGGGGCTTTCTGGGAAAATATTAATGATAAAATTGATTACTATTTATACTGTGATAAATTTCCTAATGAACTTTTGCTTTTCTCTACTTTCCTGAAGTTCATAATCTGTATCCTTCAAATTTTCCTGTCTGACAACCTTTGTGTCTTGTAATAATATAATTATTACTATTAAATATAATAGCATTTTGAGTGCTTACTATGTGCCAGGCACTACTCTAAGAGTTTGCAATGCATTAACTAATTTTCACGACGTGAAGTAGCTACTCTATCTTCCAGTTTACAGATGAGAAACTGAAGCACAGATCAATTAAGTAACTTACCTTAGATCAATACAGCTAATAAGTTGAAAAACTGGGATGTATAAAGTATATATTTAGCTCCCAGTTCTTAAGGCCATGGAAATCTTACAAATGAATTTCTAGCTTCTCTCCTTATTCCATGTGTCTTTAATTATTATCATCATCAGTAACATTTTCAGGCCTCCCGTATGTGTACTAGGAATGCAATTGATTAGTAGTGGGAAAACCATAGTTTGGAATGGGAAAAAAGCAAGATTCAGGACAGTCGTAGGAAATGAGCTTCCTATGTGAAATTTAAGTATTCAGGCTGAAAATACCATTTAATATTTATAGAATATATGCATGTTTGTAAAAGACTCAGCAACCTCACATGAATGGAGCTTCCTGGTCCAACCTTAAAATGGAACTATAATTAATTGGAAGCAATATGACTATTAGTCTTTATATTTTCTGTATTTCTTAACATTTAAAAAATATGATTAAAAACAAAAAGAATATATGTGCAAGACACTGGGCCCTGTCCTAAAGAGGCTTTCATTTTAGCCAGAAGTCAGGACATGCAGAAAATAGAAGGGACAATAAGACAGGGCAGCAGCCTATGCCAGGAGTCATGTTAGTATCACAGCATGTAAGACTTGCGGGTTTCAATGGAGAGATCACTTAAGGTCAGAACAGGCAAAAGCTTCATGGAGGGGAGAAGTGAGCAGGACCCTGTAGGGATAACCTTGACAAGCAGAGAGGAGGGAATTCCAGGGAGGCAGCTGGACAGAAGTCCAGAGTGAGGTGGAAACCTGAAGGTCCCATTCACAGGGGCACTGAAGGGCCAGAGGAGAAAATGTGCACAAAAATCCAGGAAGCCTCTGGAGCATCACAGATCCATCTAACGGAGGCAATACCAGACAACCAGAGAAACAGTCCCTGGGCTCTGTGCCTACGGCTGTTTCATTTTCTTGGTCTGGGTGGCTTATTGTTGAGTCACAGTGAGGGACATTTCCTACTTTATTTCAAACATCAGAGAACCCAAGAGGGTTCAAGGAATCATTATTTTCATTAGATGGTGTATATATTCCTTATGGTACTGTATGACTGAGAGCATTCTTAAAAGAAAACCCATAGACGTAGCTGATATTTAATCCAAGTAGAGCAACTTGGGTACGGACAATGGAATAGCTAACAGAGGTTTTCTCAGTCCTTGATTCAGCTCTGAAGCTGTAGGATTTCAAGGGGGATGTTTCCAAAGTCCCTCAGGTATTCTGCAAGGCAGAATAGCAAAGTAACTCAAGTGTGGCTTCTAGAGCCAGACTACCTGACTCGAATCTTTCTTCTTACTGATTATGTAACCCCCTTCGTCGAGTTCCTCAATGTGAAGTGGCTGCTGCAGACTGGGGTCTGAGGAAACAGAAAGATTTCTGTTTTAGGTGTGCAGGGCCCATATTAGAGGACGGCCCCTGTAGAGGAAAGAGGAGGGAGCAAATGGGCAGAGGAAGAGAGAGGTGCCTAGCTCAGAGGGGTGACCTGGAGTGATTATTGTCCACCAGAGTGATGCCTCCTCAGGTTGGCCCTTTATTCCCCTGCCTCACTCTCCTGAAAGAGGCTGCCTGGGGGAGGAGGGGCTCTTATTCCCTTGGGCAAGAGGATCTCTGCGGCTGAGACAGACCCTGAAAGGGCTGGAGGGGGTTGACTGTTGGTGCCACCTAACCACCGAAATGACAGCCTTTAACCATTAATATGCTGGTAAGCACGTCTGCTTGCCAGTGGGTTGGCCCCTCCAAATGTCAAAAGCACACAATCCGCTGTCTAGTGGAAGATTGTTTACCCGAGAGTTTAAGTGCTAGACATGCCCAAAGAACAAAATTGTCCGAGATGATTTTAAGATAATTGTTTGAAAAAAGCAAAACAAAACATCTCTGTATGGTAATAAAGAATGATTTGCTCCTGTGCATTTGTCTAGTGAAAGGCCTGGGAATTCAGTGTCCTGGGCACCCAGGGCAGCAGGGATTGGGGGATGGTCACAGAGGATCTCAATGTAACCACAGCAGGCTTTCTCCAGTGCAGCTGAGTCGTGGCAGGTCGGGTTTGTTCATTTTTTTGGCAGATAACAGCTAAGCTGACATGGTAAATTGAAATTTGACAAATATCTATTATATATCCCATCTCTTGGTCTAAATAATGGAGAGAAAAACCAAGAAGATGCATTTATGAAACACTGGGGTGGAGCAAGTGTTTTTCCATCCTGGTGTTCTTTTGGAGTTAAGGCTCTAGAAAGATCAGGAATCCTGATCAAACCATATTCCGGGACATGCCAGAAAATGACTCAGAGTGCATCTGTCAAATTATTTACTAGGTTTTGTGCTATTGTACTTAATTTTTAATTTGTTTTTAGTTCATGACAGTAGGAGAACTTTTTTTTGTAAGTACTTAGAACCTAGTTCGATGCTGTGCACATTTAAATGAGGCTGAAAAAGAATGAAATCCAACAATGAGGGGGTCCATTGGCAGTTTTTATTTTTTACAGGGACCCATACTTCACTCCAGTTTGTAAAACGCTGTAATAGAGTAGCAGTCATCAAGTTACAAACCTTGTGTTTTGTGGGTGTTATAGAATAGGAGAAGTAGAAAATGGAACGGGGGAAAGATAGAGAAAAGGAGAAAACTGAAGATGAATCCACGATTGTAAACCTCGGAAATTGTCAGGAGAGTGACACCATTTCTACAAGGCAGAGCCTGCAAGTGAGGCAGTGGGATGGCGAGAAAAATTGAACATGCCTTCAGAACAGATGAAACAACTGATACGATCACTCGTGAATTAATATTTTGTTTTCTTATCGCTTCTTTTTTAAAGCAGTCCTGCTAATAATGTGTCTCCTATATGGATCAACACTTGAGAAAATAAGCTCAACACAAAGACCTTTAAAACAACCTTACAGGGTGGTGCAGCGGTACCTCAGTGGTAGAATTCTCACCTGCCATGCCAGAGACCCAGGTTCAATTCCTAGAGCCTGCCCATGCCAAAAAAAAAAAAAAAAAAAAAAAAAAAAAAAATCCAGGAAAAAAAAATGCCAGAGACTCAGGTTCGATTCCTGGAGCCTACTCATGCCAAAAAAAAAACCTTAGAATTGACAATGTTAACTTCCACAAAGCAGATTTCTTGCAGCGAGGCCTTGCTTTCTCTCACACCCCCTACTTGTTCTCACGTTGACTATGACTACACATTTGCTTGCGTGTGAGCTCACACATTCGAGTGGGGGTGCTACTTTCTTTTTTCCTCTCCCACTTGAGTTAAAGAGAGAGCAAAAATAAGGAGTAATCGGTTTGCTAAGGAAGTTATTCCAGATGATTGTTGCAAACATCAAAAATCAATGCCAGGGTGGGCCATGGTGGCACAGTGGCAGAGTTCTCGCCTGCCGTGCCGGAGACCCGGGTTCGATTCCGGAAGCCTGCCCATGCAAAAAAAAAAAAAAAAAAAAAAATCAATGCCAGACACAGGCCCATTGGTCTCTCTTTAACTAGCATTATAATTTGTCCATGGGCTTAATAATTGTCATGATCCCAGGTATTGGTCTTAACCATTATTCTCCTTCGGTTTTCCTCTTTATAGGCAGTGAAAAAAAAAACAATTCAAAAATATTTCCAAATATGCACTGAATACATAAAATATCGAATAATCGTTGAATAAGTGCCACATCCATGAGGTTTTATTCCTGGCAGGAAGATACATAAATTAAATCAGCATGGGCCTGCAATCTTCTCTTGAGAAACCTGTGCATTCCTTTCCTGTCACAATGGTTAGAAAAGGCACTTCATATTCTACATGCCCAATAAAGCCTTAGGTTTAGAAATGTTAGCGTTTTCATCTGCTTAAATCAGAGTGGACTCTGAAGTGGGGGGGGGGGTATAATTTTTCATTTCAACCATTCAAAAGAATTAGCTTTCCAGAAGGACTTTTGTTCCTGTAATAAACCTAACTAGATCTACTTATTCACTCAAAGACAAAAGACAAAACAAAACAAAACAAAAAACCAAAATCAAAACAAACAAAAAAAGACAAATCCCAAACTTGATAGAGCCAAGAATCTGTCAGTTCCGAAACAGCAGTTGACCAAGCTCTGGTGTTTGGACTCGTGTAAGATTTCTGCAGGGCTAGAGGCTTTTCAGAGAGGAGGAGAGTCTTACAAGGAAGAAAAACCCGGGGAGAAAGAAAATCAAGCCTGCCTCTGTTTGTTAACTTGCTCTGCAGACAGGGAAGAAATATTTAATCTTTGAATTTAATTTACTGGTTAAGATATTTTAAAATGCAGAATCCCTCCCTCATCTAATTCACGGGAAGTGGAGATTGTCTCACAATTAAAAGCCCTCAGTAGAGGAATAGCATGTTCCTGAAAGCTGGATCTAAATTAACTTGAAAAATTGAACTAGGTTTTGAATGGATTGGCAAGCTTGGATTTAGGGAGCTTCTGTGTTGTATCCTTGGGTAAGAAGCCAATCCTAATATATCACCTCATATTTTAATATGTTGGGTTCATATACAGCGAGGCGTCCCAAACCAGGAGAGCAAGTGGGGTGATATTGTGGAGAGAACAGCGGCTTTGTAGGCAGTTCCATGGGTTCGGATTGTACTTCTCTCACTCACTGGCTGTGTGACCTTAGGAAAAAAGAAAACCTCTCTGATTCTCTATTCCCACCGTTGTAAGTTCAAAGGATCGATACCGGAGGATTATACATGAGATCACATGGACCATGTGCCAGTAGGGTGTCTGTCTTTAGGAGGGACCCCTTCATGAAATCACAATGACAAATTCTGCTTTCTATACATTTTAACCACATGAGCATCCACAACCCTTTATTTACTGTCATTTGCCTATTTCAGTTCCTTATGTCCTGGCATGCTTAAATATTGCTTTCTTTTTAGACTCAATTAAGATCTGATTTTGTCATAAGTAACAGAGACCCAAAATAACAATGACTTGAACCAGATAGGAATTTATTTATTTCCAACAGACGATGGAGGTAGCCAGTGCCGTGGTGAGACACTTATTTGTTCACAAATCCTTGGGGGCCCAAGCAACTTCTGTTTTGTTCCTGCATCATGCATGGTTTCACACCAAGATCATCTCATGGTCCATTATGGCTGCTTTAAGTCCAGCCAACAAGTCTCCATTCCAGCTAACAGAAATGAAGTCAAGAGAAAGAAAAAAACTGAATTAAAGGCATACTTTGCTGTGTTTTTACAAAGCATAAAAGCACTTTCATCTTACCATCATTGGGCTTAGCTTAAGCACATGGCCTCCCTTAACTGTAAGATAGTTCGGGGTGTACCCAGCTTACAACAGGGGTTTCTGTTACTATGGAAGAAGGGAGAATGTGGAAATGACCTGCAGTCCTACCACAGACCTGCATTAACAGTGTTCTCAGTTTCTGCCCGTGTGTTAGATGTTTCCCATCTCCAGCCTATACCAAGAGTTTCTTGTTTTCTGAACATAATAAGTCTGCAAAGCCTGATGCTCTCCTTAACTATCGATGGCTGGAATCTGGTTTATGAGATTGTTTCATTGTCACTTTAACAAAAAATTCATGCATGCATGGTGTTTGGGTTCTCTTGAAAACTTTTCCCCATCTCAACAAGTTGCAGGAGTATATTTGACATCTATTGGTTTTCGTCTGCCTGAGGTCCTATCTCCCTTTCTTCTCTTAAGAGCACATCCTATTTCTTGGGAAACTGCACCCCCCGACACACACACATACACACACTGTATGTGGCTCATGGGGTCGGGGCTGTGATTTGCAGTGTTTTGCTTCTCTCCTCGCTGCAAGAAAGAGCCCTTAGACCATGCAACTGGCCTACAGCCCGGTCTATCTGAGGGCTTTGCAGGGGCTGCATACAGGCACGCTGGGCAAGAAGTCTTCCCTTGCACTTGGGGTGTTAAACTGGAATCAGGTGGGCCTGGAGCTGCACATAGCTATGCCCCTCAGTTCCTTAACAGCACACACACACACACACACACACACACACACACACACACACTCACGGAGAATGTTCATCTTCAGTGAAAAGACAGAAGCAAATGTGACCAACAAACAGAGGAAGGTAGAATCAAGAAGTAGAGAATGAGCGCTGATGATATTGCTGGGTCCTTTGGGGTTCTTGAGGACAAGTCTACCCCCAATATCTCAGTGTTTTTAAACCCACAAAGTTTTTCTTTTGCTTAAACCTGTGTTGGCTTTTTGTCATCGCAGCTGAGAGAGGCATGACATATGTATATATATATACCTCTCATTCAACATCCATGAGAAGTCTGGCTGTGATTCTGGGCTGTTAAGTTAAAGGACTATGATTTTAAAAACAAGATTTTCCCAAAAAAGTTTTAAAATTACAGATTTGGAGCAGGAACCAAGTGCCTGGGTGCAAATCTTAGACCCTCCGCTTCTTAGCTAAATGATCTTGGCAAATCACTTAGCTCTGAGACTGACAAAACCTACTTTGTAAGACTGTTCCAAAGATTAAATGAGTCAATATTTGTTTAAGCACTTAAAACAGTGTTTGGCCCTTTATAGGCACTTCCTAGGGGTAGTGCTGGCCTGAACCTTTTGTAAATTACTGTTGTGGATTGAATCATGTCCTCCATAAAAGGTATGTTCAGGTCCCAACCCCTAGTCCTGTGGGTAATTGTTTTAGTTTCCTGGCTGCTAACACAAATACCCATACAATGGTTGGCTTAACAAGGGGAATTTATTGGCTCACAATTTTAGAGTCTAGAAGGCTTGCTTGCTCCCGGGGTCAGTATCTCCTGGCTGGCCCTCCATGGGTTCCTTGGCTTTTCTGTCACATGGCAATGGACAGGGTGACATCTTCTGTCTTCTCTTTCAGGTTCCATTGAAGTCCATAGCTGACCCACTGATAATTCTTGGATGCCACTGAGGATGATGGCAACCCTGTGTGATGTGTCCTGGGATTAAACATAATTGTGGATGCATCTTGAGAAGGAACACCGGCACTTGGTTGAATATGTGCAAAGTTTTTTGATACTTGCCTAGGGAAAAATAGCACATGAAAACACACTTCAATGTCAATCCTTCTGCAAAGACTTGGCCCTGAGACAAACATCTAGAAGTATGCTCTCCCCACCCCTACCTCCAGCCCAGGCTGGCATCTCCTTAGATGTTAAGAAAGTATTGCCCTGGCCCTCTTGATATTCTCAAGGTTAGCTGTTTTCAACTATAAGAAACATCTTTCCTGTTTTGACCTTTCTGTATAGATACTTTCTTCCAAAGCCAAGCCACATTATGTTAGAGTCCGAGATGAGTGTGGAGATCCTGCTTTGTTTTACAGTTGAGAGAACAGAAGCTTTAAGAGCAAGATTTATACCTATCTGAGATGGCACAGCCAATAGCAGTGTTGGATGAAGATATGGACAGGCTCCCTGGAAAATGGCCGTTCTTAATGAAAGCAGAGAGGTGGTTTTTCTCTGTGAATTGATTTACACATGACATATTAGCATTATTTACAGATTCCTCTGAATCTAAGGCACAAATAAATCAGGAGTCAGCAAGGAATCAGGAGTCAGCAACGACAATTCAACAATTCAGCCTAGGACAGTCTGCTGCTGTTGGCTGAAGCACCAGAACCCCCAGCTTAATTGAACTGGCAGTCTGACTTGTCTCTGCTTTGGGGAAGTCTTTCCACAGTCTGGCTACCTGGAAATTGACATGTTTGTCATCAGAACAGAGGGTAATGGCTTCATCAGGTAAACCCAAACTGTGCCCTATGGTATATACAAAAGCGGGTGATTGGTTACTAGCTGTGACAAAGAGTGGTAGGTGGGAAAATGCTATTCTATACGGTTGGTGTAAAGTCTAGATCATATTTCCACACTATTGTGGACTCCCAAAGTCAATACTATGTTGCACTTGATTACTCAGAACTGATGGAGCTACCAACATATAAAACAATTATTTAATTATTCTTATAAGCTTTGTGACTTTGGACAGCTATGCAAGCTCAGATTTTGATAATTGCTTGTTTTGCTAAAGGGAGTATAGCTGAGGGGCAAGAGAAGGTATAAGTTGAAAATAATTGTGGTCTGAATTTTATCTTGTCGAGAACTTTGGTAATCATTTGTAAGGAGAGTAGAAGTTCCCTGATTACAGTTATTATTGGAAGGGGCTTTTAAAAGATAAAGGAGTGGTTTGTCAGTACTTTCAATCTATGTGTCCTTAATGTTTCTCCCTACAATTTCTACACATCCACAAGCATTTCTCTCTCCTTTGTATTCACTTTCCAAATTTCCTTTTATAATCACTAGGTAGGAATCCAGGGTAGAGCCAAATGCCGCTATAGTCTCCAGGCATGCAGCACGTAGTGTCTAGATCTGCTGTCTGTGCAGCTTTCCCTCTATCCTTGACTGCCCAGCTGTGTGGGCAGTGAGGACATGGGGAAAATGGCAGAGTTTGGGTGGATGGTTCCTGAGTCCTCTCTTGGGACCACTGTGTGCCTGACTGAGAACCCAGCAGAGGCCTTGGCAGATGATGTATGTACAAGAAAAGGCCACATGATGTAGTGGGTGGAGAGAGCATTGCTCTCAGGGTAAAGTCAGCCCAGTTCTAGAGCTCATTTCTGTGTGGTCTAGGGTAGATCACTTCCTTTCTCTGGGTATCGTCTTCCTCATCTGTCAAGAGACAAGGCTGGGCTGTGCCACCTTTAATTCCTTTCCAGTTCCAATGTTCACGAGTGAGGAGACTCAATTTGATCCAAAGCATATCCAATTCTCTTTAATGAGACTCATGTTATGATGGGATTTCTCTCTATATTCTCAAAAGAAAATACAATAATTGAATGTGATGGCCTTTGGTTTCATTCCAGCATCAGGGAGCTTACTAAGCATTAATGGAAGTGGGTAATGAGCTGAGGTCTCAATCTGATTTTCCATTTTAAATCGTATACGATTGGTTCATCTTTGACTTATGTATTCAGAACATATCAGATGATAGCTGGGAACAGTCAGAATTCCACCCAAAGCAGGTAGAGTTCCAACAACCCTCCAGTCAAAAGAGTAACCAGTAGGAGCCCCTGCTCCAAATGTCCCCCTGTCCATCTGCTGCAAGGGGCCACAATCACCCCTGTTCTCTATGCTTTGTTGAGTCCATTCAGAGATGGAAATTGTTGACAAAACAACAAATTTTGTGGTTAAATACTAGTGATTGAAGAGAAAAGACAAAACTGAAACGAGCTCTCAGTGTGAAATGTGGAAGTTAAAGAAACAATCAGTGCCATCTGATTTGTATAATCATCTAAATCAAAGGCTCTCAGCTGGTGTGGGAACTCACTGGGGAGTCAACATCCATTTGGGATGTGTTAAGTATAAAAGATCATTTGTGATCTATTAAAAAGATTACCTGTGAAACAGTCTGACACACCAACCTAGATTGAGCAATTAGTAAGGACTCAACCAGTACTAAAACTTATAAATATAACATTTTCTCATTGTGATCGTCACATGTATGTGTGTGTGTATTTTCAACGTTATTACGTAAGGTGTGCATCTTCATTGCAAAGAAAATTCGAACATTTAGATAAATTAAAAAATAAACCATAATCCAAGATGCAAGGGTAGTAAGCTTTCTCAAAGAGTTATTGTGATAATTAAATGAATTACTATAAAGGTAAAGCAGGTACAACACTGATTGGTCTAGAGCAAGCAAGCCCTTCTATGTAGCTGTGATCATTATCATAAACTTTGGTATATTTCCTTTTGATTTCCAACTATTTCCTCCTCAAAATTTCCTAACTTAGTGGCATTACCACTTTTCCCAGTTATTCAGGCCAGAAATGTTACTCATGTCTTTACCTCACACTGTGAATCCAGCACATTAGAAAATCCTATGTATTTAAGTTCAATATACGTCCAGAATTTAACAACTTCTCACCAACTCCAATACTACCACCCTTGACCAAGCAAGCCATCAGCACCTGGACCAGAGCAATGGACCTCAAACTGGTCTTTCTGCCTCCACTCTCCAGCCTGCTACTATCCCCTCCATAGCATCCAGGGCCCTCTGCCACTTTCCTACTCAAAAGCTTACAATGGTTTCCATCACCCTGGCTCCTGATAATTGGACAACCTCTTCTCCCACTACTTCCACACTAACTCTCTCCTATCCATCCAACAGGCCTTCTTCGGGTGCTTTGAACATGCCTATTATATTCTACCTCAGGGCCTCTGAACTTGATGTCCTCATCCCAGAAGATACTGGCTCTGCCTGTCTCTTCCTTCAATTCTCTGCCCAAACCCTCCTTTGGGCGGGCCGTGGTGGGGGCAGACAATGGTGGCACAATGGCAGAGTTTTTGCCTGCCATGCCAGAGACCCGAGTCCGACCCCCAGTGCCTGTCCATGCAAAAAAAAAAAAAGAAAGAAAATATACCCTTCTTCACGCTCCAATTATTTCCCCTAACTTAGTTTCCTTCAGAGTGCTTATCCATATATTTATGTTTGTTTATCATCTTTCTTGACATTCTTCTAGATTGTAAGTTCAGGATGGGTTGTGCAGTGGTTTCAAACTGTAGATACCCCAGAAAATCACGTTGTTAAAGCTAATCCATTCCTGTGGCTGTGGGCCCCTTCTAAGTAGGACCTTGTGATGAGGCTACTTCAGTTAAGATGTGGCCAAGAGTGAGTCTTAATTCTCTTATCAGAGTCCTTTATAAGAGAATGCAATTCAGACAAAGAGAGAGAAAGTCACGTAAGTAAGAAGCTGGAAGCACCTAAACCTGGAAGAGAAAGGAGACACCAGCAGACGCCACCGTGTGCCTGGCTGTGTGGCAGAGTTACTGAGGATTCCCAGCGCCTAATGTTCAGGAAGGAAGCACTGTCTTGATATTGCCTAGATTTTGGTATTTTCACCGCTTCAAAACTGTAAGCTTGTAAGTTAATAAATTCCCATAGTTAAAACCAACACATTTTATGGTAGCTGCTTTCAGCAGCAAAGCAAATTAAAACAGGTGGGAACTCTGCTGCTTTTGCTCACTGCTCAGTGCCTGGGAAAGCACTTGGAATGTTGAGTACACGGAAGTGTTGCATAGGTGGTGAATGAATGAATGAAGGAATGAAGAAACATCCTCTAAATCTGTATGTATATCTATATCTACATCCACATCCAATCTATATCTGTATCTACGGTAAACTGTATCATTCTGTAGATATTGTTTTGTGACCCACCTTTTCACTCTCTATTGCATCATGTATGTATTTCCTCTCAGTAAATAGACCCTGATGTCATATCAAGTTCCAGTAGATGTTTGCATGGTGTATGGATGCATAATAGTAATTTAAACAACATTCTAATAGTCAGATTAACTTCAAATTTTTCCTATTATAAAAACTGTGGGGGAGTGTGGGTGCAAAGGTAGCTCAGTGGTAGAATTCTCGCCCGCCCGCCATGTGGGAGATTCCGCCCGGGTTCGATTCCAGGTCCATGCACTTCCCCCCACCCCCCAAAAAACTAACCAAACCAAACCAAACAAACAATTCACCAAATGATGCTGCAATAACGGGATACTCACATGGAAAAATAATGAAATGTGACCCTACCATACAGCATACAAAAAAACACAAACAAAACTGAGAACATGGCCATTTTCAGAAACACTTTAAATACTGCCACAAGATAAACTGTTGAAAGTGAAGTTTCACTTCAGATGTACTCATTTTTAGGATTTTCTTTTCTAGTTCCAGATTGTTTTCCAGATAATCGATGTAGAAGTAGCCTGGATTATAGGCCCTTCTGTTTTGTGCAGAAAGATTCTGGAGTCAGGGAGCAGGATTTCATTTTATTGAACTTGAACAGCCCCCAGGAAAGGTGCGATGTACCATCAGCACAAGTGTTTTGATGTGAGTAGGAGGAAATGATGGAGACAATTTTGATCTGAAGCACAAATGCCTGTAGTGTGTGTTGACTTGCAGGGCAGTGCCGGCTGCAGGACCTGGCCCCAGAGCCTCAGAGCCACCAGCCACAGCTGCAGTGCTTCTCTCAACTGTTTGGCAAAAGATCAGTAAAACAAATCCTTTCTAAAAGTCTACCTTTCTGTAGTCGCTACATCAATGAGAATTTGAGTAAGGAGGACAGAGAGACCTGCCAGGAAATAGTACAAGGCTTCAAGGATTTCTGGAGCAAAGATTGCTGGAGAGCATTCCTGGAGATAAGTGTGGGGAGTTCAGTCTTGCCAGCATGCCCTTCCCCCTGATATGCTGGTTCCCACCATCCCATAGTTTTCCTTCTGATGCTGTTAAAAGGAGAGATGCCCATGCCAGGTGAGAACGGGTCCAAGAACATGCATTTCTGTGGTGCTGAATCTATTGGTCTTTCATGGGCTTCCAATAGAGCTGGAGATAGAGGCAGTCACGAGGATGAACCTGGAAAGATCCAGCTGGCCCCTGGTAACTTGTGCCTCCGAAGTGTTAAAACCAGAGTTGAAAATATAAACCCTCTTCTATCCTGGAAGTTTTCTGCAACTTAGTGCTTAGAGAGCAGGGCCTGAAAATGTGGTATTCCACAGGGCCTGGGGTCGGTCCCACAGCAATTCCTGTGAGTTGGGGATCAGGAGAACAAGAAAGCCATGAGTGAGCCACCGTGATATAGGAAAGCAGGACCTGTGGCCTCATGCATGAACTTCCATGGGGAAAAAACCCTTGTCTCTTGGGGATTTGAAGGTCGTTTTTCCTGGGATGGAGGAGGCATCAGGTCTGGGTTTCCTGAGTGCCAGTGTCTTTGCCCCCTCACACCGTCCATATTCATCCCATGTGTTCAGAGACTGAGCTGGAGGCTTCACTCCTCTCTCCCTCTCTTCATGCTCCCTTTCCATTAAACCTGGCAATTGTGCCGGAGAATGTAGATAGCTTCCCACCCTGCCACATAGAGTTGGACAGACTTCTCTAGGTCTCTTTCATCATCACTTTAGTCATGAGAAGCTTCCTTGTGGGTAACAAGGATGGCCGACTCTGAAATTTCTGATCAAGAGCTGGACACAGTTTCTGCTAACGTTACCATGACCGTAAAGTAGTGAGAAAACAAAGGGAGATCTTTGGAAAATATTTTGTGTCATCCCCTGCTCTCTGTACATGCTCCACAAACACTTCATCCCTAAGGCAAGTCCTTTGCCCCAGGGGATAATTTTCAAATCGTGAGATGGTGGAAGCCCCTGAAATAGTCTCTAACATTCTGCCTCCTGCATGGAAGTGTGAAATTAGCAAAGAGAAACCACAGGAATGAACCCTCTTTTCTAAGGTTCTTTGAAGAGCCCCAGGCCCTGTCCTGAGCATTGGGTCTCTGTGCATCATCCCCTGTATCTCTTGTTGATCTAACTTTGCGTGCTGGAGAATTCACTCATTCCTTGTTTCCCAACACTGCCACCCTCAGAGCCAGAGCAGAGCAGGAGACCAGGAGACATGCATTAGCTCCGCACCCCCTGCTTCCTGGACCTGCAGAATGGAAACTGGTCTGTCCATGACTCAGGGTGAGGGGCCTAGATGAGGGACACTGCTGCTCTCCCCTTGGGGCATCTGATTTTTATCTCTTTGATTTCACAGTTTGTTAATGACATTTTCAAAAGTCCTGTGGGCTCCAAAATTGTTTCCACGATTCCATTTTTTTTTCATTAAAAGTTTAATTTTTCTATTTTTCAAGCTCGAAATTGCTATTGTTCTGTAATTGAAAGTGTGTGACACTTCAATGTTAAGAACCGGGCCCTGGAGCTGTAAATGGGACTCCTTGGACCACTTGTGGGTGGGTTGGATGGTTCCCTCTGGTTTTGGTGGAAGACCCTGTCCTGGCAGCAGCTGCATCCAAGCAACCTAGGCTGAGGGCACATGTGTGGCAGGTCAAGAGAGAAGGGGATTTGGGAGGTTGGTTCTGCTAGAAACATTCCTGGGCTGACAAAGCAGGCAAGACCTAGTCAGGTTCTTGCCTCCTTTGGTCTTGCTTCCTTCGGACAATATACTTTAGTTGAGTATTTATTATACACCACACACTGTGTGCCAGGTTCTGGTGTGCAAACATGGATAGGTCATTATTCTAGTTTGCTAATTGCTGGAATGCGATATACCAGAAATGGAATGGCTTTTAAAAAGGGGAATTTAGTAAGTTGCAAGTTTACATGTTCTAAGGCTGTGAAAATGTCCAAATTAAAGCAAGGTTATAGAAATGTCCAATCTAAGGTTTCCAGGGATAGATATTGGTTCAAGAAACCCACTGAAGTTCAGGGTTTCTCTCTCAACTGGAAGGGTGCATGGTAAACATGGTGACGTCTGCTAGCTTTCTCTCCAGGCTTCTTGTTTCATGAAGCTCCCCCAGGGGCATTTTCCTTCTTCACTTCCAAAGGTCTCTGGCTGCCCGGTTGCTGGTAGTTCTCGTAACTCTGTTGCTCTCTCCAAAATGCTTCCTCTTTTAAAGGATTTCAGTCAACTACCCCACTTGAATGGCTGGAGACAACTCCATGGAGACCACCTAATCAAATGTTACCACCCACAACTGGGTGGGTCATATCTCTGTGGGAACAATCAAAAAGCTCCCAACCAGCAATATTGAATGAGGATTAAAGGACGTGGCTTTTCTGGGGTCCACCACAGATTAAATCAGCAGAGTCATTGTCCCTGTCCTCCAAAGGCTCAGAGTGGGGAGGAACATGCCACATAGCAGCTCTGCCACTTACTAGCTAGTATGACAGTCCAACTCACTTGGTGGTGCTGAGCCTCGGTTTTCTCATCTCTAAAATGGTTTCACATGTCACCCTGCTGTGATGAGAACCACTTTTCAGATTCTGTCTACAGGCTCTCTGGGGCTCACACTCTGAAATAGAAACAAATGCTTGCAACCAAGCTCTTCCTCTTTTAGAGACTCGGGCCCTCATCTGTAAAATAACTTCTGTTCCTCAGGTATATAGTGTATGTAAATAATATAGTGACACTGCTACTTCTAATCATAATTATTGACTTTTCCTATGAAAGATGAAATTTTAGCTCTCTTATATAAGTCATACACTCATGTCCTCCCAAAGCAGTTTATGTCCATAATTGTTCATTAAATTCATATGCAATGATGGCATAAATTTTGGTCACAGCTCACTATAATTGCATTTCTTTTCTTGTACAGTTTTTTGGTTTTGGTGGAATTCATATTTTTTTAAATCTGCTTAGTATTATGTACCTATAACTGATTCATCTCCATATTTTCCGGGAAAATGTGATGTTAGAAATCAGTTCCATTTTTCTCTTGGAGACATTGCCTCTAAAGTATTTCATTTTTCTGTTCTAATCTGAACTGGGGGACATTCAAGATCTGCTGCATAGCTGCTGTTTTGGGAATTCCCTTTATCGTTATTCCTAAAATTCTCTTTATTTCTCTCCTCATTTTCTGAATGTTTTGCATTCATTCATCTGTTTACTCTCTCCATTTTTCTGGAGCGAATCCTAATACAGCTTTCTGAGATTGGTTATATGTGAGGTAAAATTTTGGAGACCTTGCATGTCCGAAAATATTCTTTTGCACACTTATACTTGATTTGTAGTTTGGCTGCCTGTAGAGTTCTAGATTGAAAATGCTTTTTAAAAAAATTTAAAATATTGATATGATTGCTCCAACATCTTCTGTCTTTCAGGACTGCTTTTGAAAAATCCAATGCCATACTGATTCCTGGCCCTTGTATGTATCTGGTATTCTCTCTTTGGAATTTCTGAGGATTCTTTTTTCTTTATTTCCAATATTCAGAAGTTTCACAGTAGTTTGGTATGGTTCACTTTCATTTCTTGTCCTGAGCAGCTGGTAAGCCATTTCCCTTTGAAAACACATGGCCTTTACTTCCGGGAAAGCATACTATATTATCTGATTTTTCACTTTCATCTATTTACTGGTGTTATTTCTGAAACTCCCATTAGTCAGAGGTCAGATTTTCTGGATTGATTCTCTATTTTTAAAAAATCTTTTCTCTCCTATTTTCCATTTTTGTTATTATTACTTTTTTGTCCTTTTCTTTCCTGTTTTTCACTTTATTTTTTGTATCCTACTGTCTTTAACATTTTCTCAACTTTACCTTCTTTTTCTATTTGATTTTTAAAAAGTTTTTTGCATTCATGTTTTTAATTTTCAAAAGGGTTCTCTTGTTCTCTGAAGGTTTATTTCTTTTCTTTTCAAAAGCGCACCCTATTCTTATTATTCCTATTCAAAGAAGCAATATTTTCTTTTATCTCTGAGGATTTTAGGTTGAGATTCAAGTTTCCTTCTCTCCCTGTAGGGTCTCTGTTTCATCCAAGTTTCTTTTTGGTTTGTTAATTTTGGTCTCTATATTTCACATACCTAATGATTACTGGCTGGGTTGGTTGGTAAGTGAATAGGGCTCAAAAAAGGGTGTATCTAGCATACACAGATAAGATAAATTTATATGCATTTGACAAAATTATTTTCATAGTAATAATGATAAAAATCATTTATACTTTTATAATTATAATTTAAATTTATACTTTTATAATTATAATGCAGTTATAGTCATTATTTTCTTGATTAGGTCTTTGGTTGAACAACAATAAAAAGGAGAATACATTTTAATTTTAAAGGTATTATTCAAATATCTCATGAATATTTCATGTATGAACTAAAATTTGCTATTACTAAACAAAATAAGTGTTATAGTTGTCAGTGTCACTATTTTAAATTTTCAACTTAAATAAAAACTCAAGCGGTGACACAGAATGACAAAAGTAAGTAATTTGTGTTTTCTGCATGTGTCTTTACAGTTACTATGCTGTCATTGTTTATTTTGAACCTACTGTTTAAACATAGAATAAGTGGTAACACAGGACTTGGAGACACAAACCGAGCTGAAGCAAACTCAGACAAGTCTGAACTTTTCCAAACTTACTCTCAAAAAGCACGTATGTAGCTGAGCTAGTGTGTTGGGAAATTTACTGAGTAATAGGGAGTTTTCCAAATTGACTTCCATGTAGAAAATAAGAATGTGCTAATTAGAAGTTTACATATATATATTACTAATATACAGCAGTAGCAACTAAAATTGTTTGGAAATTAGACCCAGGAAAGAGTTTTTGAAGGGAAGAGTATTTTATCACTGAAGTTGCTTAGAATGGCTGCCATAGTGATAATAAAAGTAAACCAATGTTTAGTCAGTTTAATTATTGTTTGTTTGTTTGCTTGTTTTTTAGCATGGGCAGGCACTGGGAATCGAACCCGGGTCTCCGGCACGGCAAGGGAGAACTCTGCTTGCTGAGCCACCATGGCCTGCCCAACTATTGGTTTTAAGTTCTCTCCAAGCAATCCCTTATTGTTTACACCCTGGATTGACAGTTCCCACTGCCCTGCTCTTACTACACAACTGGTTTACAGGTCTGGACTTTTCCCTGGGTGTTCCACAGATGTCAGTTTCTTTAGACCTTTTCTCTGGGGTCAGCCATTCCCTCCAGGGCGCATATGTATAGCCACCAGCACTGGCTGCTGAATGAGAGAGGAGAATTAGGTGCTTAGGTTTGAGGTGCAGGCTTTCTCTTTCTCTTCCTGCTTTTCTTTTTTTTTTTTTTTGGTAGGGCTTCCCGCTACACAACCTGCTGTGTCTGTTGCCCAGCCTCTCTGGCATAGATTCTTCTGAAAGTAAACTTTTCATCTTTTTCCAGGATGGGAAGATGGGGCCATGGTCACCCAGCAGCACAGCTAGAGGAGGGGATTTCGGATCCCTAAATAGAATTTCAACCAGTTTCCTCCGTTTCGGTCTCAATCCTCAAACCTCAAACAATTCAGAAGTATTAACTGCTGGCCATTCCTGGAATTTTGCAGCCCAGATCTTCTGCATCTTTGTTTTTCACTGCTGTTGTTGATGTTTCCCTCCATAGTCATTTATGGTCACAACTTTATCTGCTCTGCTAAGTCAGTTACATTAGTCAGTTCCCTTTCTATCTCCCATGGTTTGGTTGGTATCTCTTTTTTGCCATCATTTTCTGTCATGTTCTCTTTGTCTCTGAGGTTTTATATCTTTCAAAATTCTTTTTAGTGGCATTCTTGGATGGAGCAGAGATAAATATACTTTTTTTCAATCTATCTTATTTACTTGAAAGATTCCTTGGTAAGTAATTCTAAATATGACTTTTATTTAAGAGTAGACCTTGATATTTTAAGGAGCAGAACATAAAGTTTGAATTAATTTTTCGATAAAAGCAAATTTCAAAGACACTTTGAACTTTGAGTTGTGCCCCATTTGATCTGCCACTGTACTCCCAAGGAAATGTATTCACTTTGTTATTAGAGGTACTTTGGTAGATAAGTTTGAGATGCTGTTGTAAGGTAAGGTAGAATGTAAGGTGGAGGAATGCCTTGGGAAACTGGAATGAATTTATGGTGTCCACCAGGTCAGAAAATCCCTCCTTTAGCTTGCCAACCAGAAACAGTCATGCTTTCCAAAAGCTTGTGTTTCCACCAAGCATCAGGTATGACCTGGGGTCACAATACAAAACTATCAGAGTTATAAGAGGATGGAGATAGCCTTCTAGCTAAATTCCTATGATCCCTGGTCCATAAGAGAATTCTGAATCAAGTTTGTAGCTCACCATGGCCCACTCTGCAGAAACATGTTTTTTCTGTCCTATAAGGCTGGATCCTAAGGAAGTGCCTTGGTTCATTTTATTTTTATTTGGTTGTTTGTCTTAATCAATAATGACCATTTGGCAAGGGCTCAGGGCAACTGGAACTCAAATAGCTATTATGGAAAGCTTTATTGGACATGGTTCTTGGCTGCAAACAACAAAATTCACCCTGACTACTTTAAGCAAAAAAAAGGAATTTATTGAAAGATATTAGGTATATCACAAATTATCTCTCTAGGACAATGGGAAATGCTTAAGAAATGCCCAGGGGAAGAAAAGAAGAAACATTTATCTATCAGTTCTTGTTCCCCAATGGTCAAGACTGGGGTAGGATATTAACTAACTCTCACTGTGGATTGCATGTACATGAGTGCAGAGTGGGTTTCTGTGGGTTCCCAGAAGGGCTGTGCCAACTTGTTTTATGGAAAATGTTTGGGGTTGGAGATTAGAATGAAATATAGGGAAAGAAACTTTGGGGCAGTTGGGAATATGACATTTATCGATAGGGGAAACTAATGAGGTGAGAAGCATTACTGTGGGTTATGAATTCATTCTCCTTTGGCATTCTTGCAGAAATTCCAGAAAATATTAGAATTGATTTTAATTACTTGTAGCATTCGACTGTGTTTACTTGAAAGCTGTAACTTGCAGAGTCTGGACCACCTGGGTCTATAGTTTATAAACAGTTGCTACAAGTGAAAAGTACCTTTTAGTTGGCGAAGACCAGGCTGGTCAGTAAGACCATCATGTCCACATTCACTTTCAATAGATTTCTGATGTGAACTTTCCAATGGCTGTCAACCAACTCAACTGTATTACAAGCAGGATAGTTCAAAAAAGGGCTCTGGAGGTTTGACTCAAGCTGTATCATTTGAGTATGAGCTATGCTGAAAGCCAACATAATGAGCCTTTAAAAGACTGTATGCTTGTTCGAGTTTTTCTTTCTTTCTGACAATTTGGGAAGCATCCATAAGGCACTGGATTCTTTAGGAAAGATCACAAAATAGAAGGATGATGTGACCATTAGGCATAAAATTTGGAGAATTTAAAATTCATCTAATGGCATCTGGAGGCCTAGATCTGAAGAGCTGACTTTTTCTTTTTTCATCCCCTAGAGTATCATTTCAGAGAACTTGCCAAGAAGAGAACACATGAACTTAGTGATTCAGGGAGCTGGAATCTCTGGAGCTAAACAGTATTCCACACATAACAATGAGGGGAGAACTAGGGAATCAGCCTGGCTTATGGGATCAAGAAGATACCCAAGTTCAGAGGAGGCGAATCTGGAAGAATTAGGAAGAAACTAAATGTCAGAGTATGAAATGTCTTAATCCCAGAAAAATCAGGCTGTACTGGGGTGGCTGGATGGATCTAAAAAGTTGAAATAGAAAACATCTGGGCCTCAAGAAGTGGTATAATTCTAGGATGTGGCATTGGCCAGAAAAAATTATTCCAAATTAGAAATTTTCAAGAACTACATTATTTGCCATTTATTAGCTACATGATATTGGGCAAACATTTAACCTCTATGAGTCCCATATTTTCCTTGTAAAATGGGAATAGCAAAGCTTACCTTCTTGTAAGAATTAATGTGTGCAAAATACCTGGTATAGTTTGTTCCTGCCAGGTTCTCAAAAGCTGTATAATTATTCCTAAGACTCACGTTTTTATCTGGTGAGAAACCTTGTTCCTGTCTCCATGTGCTCCTACCCTAAGCCAACATGCTCTCAGTGCTGCCTCCAGGATAGAATAAAGCTACTACTACTTTTTCTTCTTCTGACTCCCTGTCTCCTCCACATTCCTCATGCACCTCTGTCCCTACTCTGCTAAACTCAAATAAAACATTTAGAGGCAAATGATGACAGCTTTTTAGATGTAGCTGAGCTTGAATTTCCTTACTGACCATGACTATAAGAATGTCCAGGATAGGGAAAGAACTCAAAATCATTTCATATGAGACACAACTGAAAGAACCAGGGAAATTTGCTTAGAGCAGGTATATCGACCCAAAGAGAGTATGTAGCTGTGATGAAATCTTTGCTTCTATTTGCATCTATTCTGGGGAGATAGATTTGGCTCTATTCTGGGGATCTACCCCTGGAGGCCACTTGTGGGGAATTTGAAGAGGGAATCATCCTGAGAAAAGGTAAAAACTCCCAATGATCCCCAAGGTCTCCTGATTCTGGGATTCTGTATTTTCAGGAAGCACAAACCGGCCCTTGTGGTGCATGGTTCTGTGTCCTTTAGGGAATAGCTCTGTGCACAGTTCAGCCTCCACGCATGAGTCATGCCATGAAATTGTCTCTTGGCAGGTAGGGCCAGGCCCTCAGAGCTCTTGTTAAGATAATTCTGTGAACGTTCTCTCAATGCATTGCCTCTCCTTTCTTCTCTTTCTCCCAGCTGCCAATTACATGCTGCAGAGAGTGTACACAGAAGGGGCTTGTTTTGGTTATCATGTAGCTGGGTGGGAGGGAGCTACGGCTGGTGGCTGATTCTCTTGGATGACTAGGCCTGGGTTATGGGAATAGCAGATGATGTCTCGCATCAGTTCCCAGAGAGGTGCCTCACTAGACCCTGCAGCCTCTGAATAGTGTTGAAATCAATGGTCAGAGTAAAGACGACGGCTTAGCTCTCGCTACTCCCCAGGACTAATTGACCTCCCTTGAAAAGGTATAATCTTGATTTGGCAAGACTCTTCCTCATCAGCAAAGGCCAGTGAAGCAAAAAAGATATAATGTGGAAGGGTGGGGGCGAGGGGTCAAGGGTGACACTGAAGGTACAGAGCATTCACTAAATCATTTCCCCCAGCATAGAGGAGAACAAAAGCATTACCATGCTGAGGCCATTTGTTAAGGACTCAGGCAGACCAAGCGCCCTGCAGAGTGTGATGACCTTTTCCTACCCTAGAGACGCTCAGTTTTGTCATTCCGATGAATCTCTAAGTAGTGTTCGCTGTGAGTATCTCCCATAGCAAGGAAGTGATTTAACATAAAAGATGCTTTGAGAAAAACGCATAAAAATGGAGTCAAGCTCAATGCCACTCCAAGACATGCCCTTTATTTTTAATTGTTCTCCTCATCCATCTTAGGTTTTAAGAAAGGAAGAGGAAAAGAAAGAAGGAAAGAAAAGAAAAAGGAAGGGCAGAAAATGAAATTAAATTGCAAGGAAAGACACAAAAAACCAAACTGAAGTTTGATTCCTTTTTGCATCTTCTACTGAGGATGTAAAACTCAGGCATTCATGCTGCCATCCCCCCAAGACCCAAAGCATTTATTCAATGTGTGGGAATCAAATCTCAGAGACGTCATGTTGAATATTCAGTTGGATGCCTCCCACAGAGAGTAGGTATTGAACAATACAGAGCACCGTAAGAACATCAACTTCAAAATAGAAACAGTATGCTGCCATTCGCTGACAACTTCAGTCTTGTCATCATGATGGTATTAATTCCAAAATGAATCAGAATAGAAATAACTTAAGAAACATTGAGACTGTATCAAACTGCGGTGTGCTGGGAATTCCATCTGCCATCTGCCCACTCGACCTCTAGCCTTACGACTTGGTTTGTTTCCCAAGTCTTTATCTCCCTTTCTTTAGTGAGGACTTTTATTCCTGAGAGCTTCAGGAGGCAAAACTGTTTGTCTGTAGCTGCGCTGTCCAATTTGGTAGGCAGTAGCTACATGTGGCTATTTAAATTTAAATTTAAAAAAATTTGTTAAATTAAAAATTCAGTTTATCTGTCAGTCTTAACCACATTTCCAATACTTAATAGCCATACATGGCCAGTGGCTATCATAGATCCAGGCATAGAACATTTCCATCATTACAGAAAGTTTTGTTGGACAGTGCTGATCTCAGGCTTGTCTGAGAAAGACAGGTTTTTCGAATGTGGCTCCTCAGCACGGGGCAGCATGCTCTCATCTAAATCACCAGAATGAAAATCCAATGGCCATATCAGCACTTCTTTTCCATTTCCTTATTGGAGAACGCTCATCATTGCACAAGGGTCGCTTCTTCATATAGTTTGAATCGCTGGTCAGTGAAGGAACTTTACCTGTCATTGTATGAATGGCATAGTCTTCCTGTTACTCAGAAGAGAAGACCCTCATGACTGACAGCTAATGGTCACTTGAAAATCAACTCCATGTCCTTTCAGTTGCAGAATTCCACAGAACAGCCACGACAGTTCTTCCAACTCTAAAAGCTCTGAATAAGAGAGAACTGAAGGAAGAACAAACATGCCAGGAGAAATTCTTATAATTCCTTCTCAGGTCTCTACACACATTGAAAATCCACTTGGAATTGACTCACCCAGGTTATTATGTAAAAGTCAACATTACTCTGATACCAAAACCCAGAGAAAGATATTATAAGAAAAGAAAATCACAGACTAATATTTCTCATGGATATAGACAGGGAAGTCTTTCAAAAAATAATAAATAGAATCCAATAATATATAAAATATATAATGCATCATGATGAGGTAGGTTTTATCTCAGGAATATCAGGTTAGTGTGATGTCTGCAAATCAATCAATGTAATCCCCCATGGCAACAATATACAAAAGAAAAAAAATGACATTATCTAGATAGATGCATGTTCTAGTTTGCTAGCTGCCAGAATGCAACATACCAGAAATAGAATGGCTTTTAAAAAGAGGAATTTAATGAGTTGCTAGTTTACAGTTCTAAGGCCAAGAAAATGTCCCAATTAAAGCAAGTCTATAGAAATGTCCAATCTAAGGCATCCAGGGAAAGATACCTTGGTTCAAGAAGTCCAATGAAGTTCAGGGTTTCTTTCTCAAGTGGAAGGGCACATGGTGAACACAGTCAGGGTTTCTCTCTCATCCGGAAAGGCACATGGTGAACACCGTCAGGGATCCTCTCTCATCTGGAAGGGCACATGATGATAATGGCATCATCTGCTAGCTTCTTCTCCTGGCTTCCTGTTTCATGAAGCTCCCCAGGAGGCGTTTTCCTTCTTCATCTCCAAAGGTCGCTGGCTTGTGGATTCTCTGCTTTGTGGTGCTGCTCTTTCTGAATCTCCTATTCTCCAAAATGTTTCCTCTTTTATAGGACTCCAATAAACCAATCAAGACCCACCCAAATGGGTGGAGACATGTCGTCACCTAATCCAGTTTAAAAACCACTTTTGATTGAATCACATCTCCAGGGAGACGATCTGATTACAGTTTCCAACATACAGCATTGAATAGGGATTATTCTGCCTTTATGAAATGGGGTTTAGATTAATACATGGCTTTTCTAGGGGACATACATCCTTTCAAACCAGCACAATGCAGGAAAAGCATTTAATAAAATTTAACATTTATTCATGATTAAAAAAAACTCTCAATAAACTAGAAATAGAAGAAAACTTCCTCAATCTGATAAGTGACATCTGTGAATAATTTATAGCTAACATCATACTTAACGATGAAAGGCTGAATATTTTGCTCCTAAGGTTGACAAGGCATGGATATCTACTCTCGCCACTCCTACACTCCTATTGGGCATTGTACTGGAAGGTCTAGCCTGTGGAATAAAGAAAGTAAAAGGAATAGAAGGAATACAGATTGGGAACACACAAAAGTGTCTTTATTCTCAGATGACATGAAAACCTCAAAGAATCTAGAAATCTGCAATTAGATCTAGTCGCGTATAGGGATGCAAGGTCGATATCCAGACATTAATTGTATTTCTATATACCAGCAATGGATAATTAGATATTGAAGTAAAAAACAGTAGTATAATTTACATGAGCACCATCAGTAATAAAATAAAACATGAAATAATCTTAGGTATAAATCTAACAAAATATGAGCAAAAAAGACCTACATATAATAGAGAGATATACCATGTTCAAATGTTGGATAACTTGATGTTGGCAATATGTTAATTTCTGTACCCAAATTAATATTTAGATAGAACAACATTCCAATCAAAATTCCAGCAGGCTTTTTCCTAGAAATAGACAAATTGATTCTAAAATATATATGGAAATTCAAAAGGATCCAAAGTCAAAACAACTTTGAAAAAGAGGATACTTGATTTTTGACACTTACAATAAAAATGTAATAACCAAGACAGTGTGATATTAACATAAGTATTGATATATTGTTTAATGGAACAGTATAGAGACCAGAAATAGACCTATACATATATGATCAATTGATTTTTGACAAAGATGCAAAGACAGCTGAAAGGGCAAAGGACAGTTTCTAGTAAATGGTGCTAGGAAAATTAGACATCCATATGCAAAAAAAGAGTCTTGGTTTATACCTTGTATTATACACAGAAATTAACTTGAAGTGACTCATAAAACTAACATTAAATTTCAAACTAAAACTTCTAGACAAAAAATATAGACGAAAATCTTTGTAACTTTGGGCTAGGCAAAGATTTTTTTAGAGAGGACACGAAAAACATAAACTGCAAATGAAAATATTGATAAATTGGACTTAATGAAAATTTAAAACTTCTGGTTTTTGAAGCATACCATTAAGAAATTGAAAAGACAAGCCACTGACTGGGAGAAAATATTTGCAAAACACACACCATATAAAGGACTGATATCCAGAAATTACAAAGAATTCTCAAAAGTGAAAAATCAGTAAACAACTTTCAACTTCCCCCAAATGGGCAAAATATGTGAACAGATATTTTACCAAAGAGATATGAAATGGAAATAAGCACATGAAAAGATATTTTAAATGACTAGTCATTAGGCAAATACAAATTCAAAACATTACATTAGGGTTCATTCTTTGTGTGATAACATTTTATATTTTTAAAAATTTTTATCATGGTAACATGTGCACAACCAAAATTTTCCCATTTTAACTATTTTCAAATATAGAATTCAATGGTGTCAATTACATTCACTAAACTATGAACCACAGCTAATAGTATAATTATAATATGGTTTCATTAATTGTTAAGAAAAGTACCACAGTAATGCAAAGTGTTAATAACAGGAAAACCTACAATTTTAAACCTACAACTTCTCTAATTAAAAAAAACAACAAACTACCTTACAAAAGCAAAACAAACAAACAAAAACAAAAAACCAAGCAAATAAACATCAAAGCATAACCACCACACCTGTATTAGAGTCATTTGAATAAAAACTAAACAAATAAACAAACACAAAATACAATACCAAAGGCTGGCAAGGTGGTAGGGCAACTGATGGGAAAGCAAAATGTTACAGCAGCTTTGAAAACAGCTTGTTAAGTTTCTTATAAAGTTAAAGAAACACCATATGACCCAGCAATTCCACTCCGAGATGTTTACACTACAGAAATGGAAACATATGTATGCATATAAACCTACCTGTATTGGAATGTTTATAGCAGCTTTATTCATAGTTAACTATGCTTGGAAACAACTTAAGCGTTCACCAACTAGTGAATGGACACACACATTTTAGTAACATCCACACAAAGGAATATGACTCAGCAATAAAAAGGAACAAATTACTAATAAATACATTTGTATGGATGAATCTTAAAGCATTATAATAAGCGCAAGAAGCCAGACACAAAAAGTCAATATGATTACATACTGCATATATAAAATGCATGACTTTCATAGAAAAGTCAAAACTATAGGGACAACAATGAGATCAGTGGTTTTCAGGGGTTGTCAGTGGGGGCAAGAAATCGACTGCAAAGGGGCTTGAGGCTGAAGGAAAGTCTCTGTGTCTTGAATGTGGTGGTGGTTACAGGACTGTGTCTGTTTGCCAAAATTTGTAGAACTGTACACCTAAAAAGGATGAATTTTACTGCATGTAAATCAACACATGCAAAATAAAAGAGAGAGAGAAAGAAAGAAAATATTGAACTTGTCTTTGAGTTTCTCCCATGTATTTGGATGACATTTTGGTCTCTAAGGGTTGTATCTTGCATTGCGTCCAAGGAGTTGGCTTGTCAAAGAGAATCTGTGGGTTGCTAAAACATGGCATGGGTTTGACAGCCCAGATGATAAGGCTTTACCTTATTGTGATTCAGGTCAGCTGGGCTTGTTTAGTAGATGCTGGGACCTGTTTACTAAAATCATCAAACTTCTTGTCAAGGTTTGAGTCCTGTGCATGGTTCTGAGAGGGCCATCACCTCCATCGGTGAAGGTAACTCTCAGAAGGGGTCTCAGTCAGGTGGAGCCATCCTTAGGATATATAAGGAGTGATGCTCTAGGACCCACTCTTTACCCAAAGTTCACACCACTGGGTGCGGATGGTAATCCAGTAGAGAAGCTGTAGAGGGTGGGAGTTGGCGGATACATTTGACCCTAGGCCTCTTACACATGATAAAAGCCAGCATTTACAGAAATGCTTACTAAATACCAGGCCTTGTACTTTATCTTTTTAAATTCTTTTAACAAAACATTGAGATAGAGTCTAAGATTTCTTTTCTTTTTACAAATGAAGAAACAGAAGCTCAGAGAAGTTGGTTAACTTGCCCAAGATTACACAGTTAATAAGGACTTAATTGCAGCTGTTTGGCTCTTGTCACTAAGTATATTCCTTCTTTATTTCATATTAAAGTAGTACTTTCACCGTGTTCTAAAGCCTCCCCTTTATATTTTCTTTAAGATGCCCCTTTTATTCATTTTAGCTTGATTTCACTTGCATAAGATTGAATGGGGTTCAGCAATCACCTACCATATCTTCCTCGAGGAAGGGACTGGGGCTTGCTCATTAACTCTGAGAGGGCATGTGAGTGTGTGACTTGCCCAGGCCTTCACCTCCACTTCCACCCTGAAAACAGTTAGGGTCCCATGGAATCCAGGAGTGGGCCTGGACCAAACATCCATCCTTCAGTAATGCTCCTGCACATGGCTTCCACCAAGATCTCACTGCCCCCGTAGCATGTGCTCTCTCCACCGACAGAGCTCGGCCTTTCTTTGTCTCTTGGTCTTGGGGACAAGACAGCCCAGTCCAACTCCTTGGACGCAACGCAAGATACAGTTGTGCATTCTGTTGCAGCCTCCCGTGATTCTTGGAATTCCAGATTCACTCATTGCCTACTGCAGGTTTAGGTGGACTCTGCCAGCCAAGGAGAGCACAGGGAATGAATCAGGGGTGTCATCTTGGAACTCTAATAGTATATTTTGCCTTGCCATCCTCATTTGAAGAATGACATGTGCAGATAACTAAATCTTTTTTCTTTCTTTCTTTGCTTCCTTTTTCTCTATACTCTCTCTTTATTTCTCTCTCTCTCTTTTTCTTTCTTTCCACATCACAATTCCAACAAATATACCAAATAAAAAGCACAAAGTGTCTCCAGGGTACTTGTACCCACCCCTTTTTACAGCCAGAGTGTCAGGTTCAAATCTTGCTTATTACTCTCTAGCAACATGACGGGGCAAGTTGTCCAACCCTGTTAACCTTTCCTTGTGTATAAAATGAGGATGGTAACAGGACCCACCACGCCAGGTGTTGTAAGGCTTAAATGTGTTAACTCAGGTGAGGGGCTCAGAATGTTTCTGGCAGAGAGCGTGAGCTCCGTGATCCGTGTCAGCACGTGTGAAGGCCAGGAGGACTGTGGGATCCGGAGATGTTCTCCTTCTGGTGCATCTGCTGAAATATGAACCCAAACCCACCCGGAAGTCACCTTCTTTTTCTCTGCTTTGGGTTAGAAAAACCTGCTAAGGCTGAAAACTTTTACCAACCTCTAAAGTCCTTCCATGTAGATATGGAGATGTTTCACAATACAAAAAGTTCAACTTTTCATGAACAACCAAATGTAAGCAAGAGTCAACTTAAGTCTAACGCAAGTACGCTAAATAGGCAGCTCTTCGGTCTCATCACACTTGAATGCAGAGGGCTGGATTTCTGTGAGCTGTATCTAGGGGAGGCCCATCCATCTCATGCTCTGAGATTTTGTTCAGAGCTTCCTCACTGCCTGGGTAGGATAGAGTGGGAGGCTGAGCTTGGGGGCTCAGCAAGAAGCCACGAGCTGTTCATTTTTCCAGTGATTTTCCCTGGAGGGTGGAGCTGGGTGAGGAGAGGGAGTGAGAAAGAGATGAGTTTTTAAGTTGTCTCTGGATTCTGTCAACCTGGCTTTCATGCTCCTCATTGTTCCCACCAACACTGCAGAAGAGATGAGAGTAAAATGCAATCATATTCACAATTCCATGGCAGCCCTTACCATAGATGGTTTTGCTTTTCAAGTTGATGGAAATTTAACAGGGTGAAAATTCCCCAGCACAACCAGAGCGGAAATCCTGTGTATTTGAAGAATGAAAATCTTGCTCTTCTTCTTCCTTCTCCCTCCCTCCTTCTCTTCCCTCCTCTTCTATTCCTGCTTTTCTATTTCCTACATCTTGTCCCAGGAAAGGATGGAATTTTAAAAATGTGTCCAATCAGTATATCTCAGAAGTTCTGCTTTGGTGCTGTTATATTAACAGGACCCACCACACCAGGTGTTATGAGGCTCGAATGCACTAATTCAGGTGAGGGGCATGTATTTCCCTTCATTCGAAGTACTTCTAAAATGCACGTATCTCCTACTGAAGAGCATTATGTGCATGTATGTATGCATGCACAAATACGACACCGCACTAAATTGTGGGTACTCTGGGGAGCAGGGCAAAGGCCATTTCCTTGTGTGGAAGGAAATAATCCAGTAAAACTCAAGCAAAAAGTCCAAAATAGTTCCCCTTGACTTTAGAGCACTCTTGCTAGAGTCTCTTACTCAAGGCTAGGACTAATTGTTGCCAGGTACCTTGTAGAAATGCCAGTTTCATGGAAAGTTAACTATGCATTTTTGATGAGTATTTAAATCTTTTTATTTCTGAGGCTATACCCAAAGACAGCAGCCCTCCTCTGTATGAATACCTAATTGTACCAGATATCAGGAAAAGGTCCAGTGATCAATGCCTGCTTTAACTGAAAAATAATTTTAAGCTCACTCTGCTTAGGGATCAATGACATTTTATTACAAAGAATATTAGAGCGACATTCTATTCAGGTGGTCTCCAAATTTGTAATTGTAGAAATCTGTTTTCCAGGAAAAAACCTTATCCTGAACCTTAGTATAAAAGCTATAGAGGTTAAGTCACTTTGATTATACTGGGTGGGGTCCTGGCATTCTCCAGGTGGCTTCTTCCTTGGTCCCCACTAGACGCCGTTCCCTGAAGCACCTCTGCTGAACCATGGAGCTCCTCAGACACAGCGTGAAAGTACTGATTATTACACCAATTATTACTGAATAAATAACACTCGTTACAGAAGGGGAAACTGAGGCTGGGAGAATTAAGTGAGAAGCGGAAGTCTCTGAGCTGCAGCACTCCGGGCCCAGCAGCACTGGGGCCTTGCCCTTCCACCATGCACTCACCATTCGGACAATGCAGGACCACTGCTTCTCTACAGGAAGTCCACGTTTAAACTCTTAATGGAGAATGTAAAGTCGTGGATTGAAATAACCTATTGAGAGCCAGCAGAGCCCTTCAGGGCTTTCTCCTTTTCCTGTAAATTCAGTATTTGGGGCTCTGAAAACAAGAATATCCGTAATAGGAGATCTGGTTTGGTTCATGCGCCTGTGCTAGTAATTGGAGAACTTGGCTAGCCAGGCATGCTATCAGCCTGCAACCCCACAGGCCTCTTCCTTGTCTTTTCTGGTGGCGCTTGGCCTCCTAGAATGGCAGAGAGGGAGAAGGGAAAGGGGATTGGGAAGGGGGAGGGAGGAGCTGGGAGGAGGGGAAGCGGTGGGGAGGGGGAGGGGAAGCGGTGGGGAGGGGGAAACTCACAGGCACCAGGTCTCACCCCACAGACAGTCACGGCTAAGCTGACAGATTGTGTGTGTGTGTTTGTATAAATAACACTTTTCCTCTCTAATTGAAAAATAATATAGTTCATTAGGAAATGTTACAAAATGACAATGAGTGCAAAGAAAAAGTCACCATTGCAGAAATCTATTAAGGAGTATATCCTTATATCCTTTCTTTCCTTCTTTTTCTCCCTCCCTCCCTATTTCCTCTCTTCCTTTATCTGTATCTCATGTCACAAAAACATGCTCATGCTGTTCACAACCCCCTTTTATTTGCTTTGTATATTGGGAGCATCTTTCTGTGATAAATACATAATAAAATATAATTGTTAGTAGAAGTATTCTTTTGTGCCATAACTCACCAATTTAATCTCCACTTTTTAACATTTGCTTTTCCCCCTGCTTTTATAAGGGACACTTCCATTAATATTTTTCTTTATAAATCTTCGCATTTTCCCCTAAAATGAATTCCTACAGGTGAAACTGCTGGGTATGCAAGGTCAAGACTTTTGACAGCATTGCGAAATGAAGGATTTGACCAAATTTATCCTAAAAGCAGCCATAAAGGTGCACAATTCCCTACTCCTTCATCAACTGCCTGTTTTGGTTAGACGGGGAGTGCCGAGGATACTAGGACCGACCAAGCAGCAATATGAATAGGACTTAAAGGGGTTTGGCATATCCAAGCAAGGGATGTTGTATCACATGGGCTCTTTTAATTGTACTGAGAATTTCTACAGATATGCTATGTGAACTATCAGTCTTCACAAATTCACACAGGCCAAAATTGCTTACCTTCTAGGAAGAATGTGAGGTGGAGCACGGACAGGCTACAGCCTGATTCGACCTGGCATCACTGGGATGGACGTGCTGGTGCTGCAGAATCTCAGGCTGTCAACCTGGGGCTCAGCAGTGGCCGTCAAACACAGCAGGTGCAGAAGTGAAGGAAGGAGGGGAGATGCAGCCATTACCCTCTTCCTTCTCTCCTCCTTTCCATTCTTACTTTAGCCTTTCTTCCCACAGAGAGGAATGGTTCTGGGACATGGGGGTGCAGGGGCCGCCCCACCTGCCGTCTCCTTGGCCTCCTGAACTCCCTGCCAGGTGGCCTGCACTGTGGTTGATGTGCAGCAGGCGAGGGCGGCAGACTTCTTGTGTCACTGCCTCTTCCTCTTAAATAGTTGTCCACCGAGGAATAAAAAGCAAATGTGCAGCATTGCATCTTTCCTGCCACAGCCTTCCCCAGCTGTGCCCTTTGCCTGTGTTGCCTGGTCTCCTCCCA
This sequence comes from Myrmecophaga tridactyla, assembly GCA_004026745.1. Classification (NCBI taxonomy): domain Eukaryota; kingdom Metazoa; phylum Chordata; class Mammalia; order Pilosa; family Myrmecophagidae; genus Myrmecophaga; species Myrmecophaga tridactyla. Next base: position 36,638 of record PVIY010018662.1, read on the forward strand.
ACTTCTCCCTATACTCCTCTATGAAGAACCAAGTTGAACAGAGAACGTGTGGGTCACAGAAAGGGAGATTTATAGATTGTGCAAATGGGGAAGGTGTCCTGAGTGGCTTAAGGACCAAATGAAAGCAGACACAAGGCTTTCCCAGGGCTCCGCCAGGTCAGGAGATTTCTGGGCCACTTCATTCAGGAAAGGCCTTGCAAAGAAGGTAGACTCTGGATTTGGATTTATGGAATGTTCCTTGGTCTCCTGATTCCTGGATTTTCTCTCCATCCATCAGCCACCTCCTACATTTCTTTTCCTCCTATGCAGATTTGATGGCCATCACATCAACCACTCTCCTGCTCTCTGTCCCATTGTCCTTCAGAATCTCCAGCCTGGCCTCATTCATCTGGTTTTATCCACACATGTACTCTGGAGCTACGGAGGAAGCCACACCGCCTTACGGATGGACGGCCTTGAACAAGCACTGGGCACTCAGTGGTCCTCAGTGACTTAGGTTGGTTAATATTTTCCTTTTGCTGTGGAAGCATTTCCAAACTATCTCCTATCTTCTTAAATATTTGCTACTTAACTGTCTCACCCCTAAACATGCAACCCAAATCTGCCCCATCCCCAGCCACTCCACTCATGTGCCAAGTGGCAATTGATCTCTACTCTGACACTCTTCAAAGAAACAAAAGAATCATCATACAGGATATCCATTATCTTGTGGCATTTATGTATTTTGAGGGAGGTGGAGGGAGGGAGCCAGAGATACTAAGATAAAGACAAAAAAGAGAATGTTCCAAAGGAGAGAGACAGGGTAAAGCAGCTAAATATAAATTTCCCAACTCTCCAGGTTTCCCTTTGTCCAATCCTTCCCTTGGGGTCTTGCTTGTCCATTAAGATTCAAGGATCCCTAAGCAGACAGCTCAGTGCCGTGAACCCCCATCCCCCCCAACTCCCCATCCAACAAAATTCTGACTGAGACCACAAGACGAATCTCCATTATTCCTTAGCAGATCCATTTCAGACTCAAGATGACTGTGGTCAGACTTAGCTTTCCACTGAGATCTAATTAACAACTTTTCTGGGCTCTGTTCCCTGGGGCAATATCGATTCACACCCAGTGGTTAATGTTTTTTCAGTTCCACCAACTTCTCTTCACTTTGGACATAGCGCATAGCCACAGAAATGTGCAGGGAGTATCCAATACGTAAGAAAAAAGCTGTATTGGACTCCTTGGATTGAAAGTCTTTATATGTACAGGAACTTGAGGAGTAATTCCTCTTTCCTCTTCTTCAGGGGATGACCAGTGGTGGGGGTAGGTTCTGTCCGAGTCAGTAGACAGTTCATCTCAACCTTGCCTGAAAGGGGCAGAGGCCCAGGTGAATGAGTATCTGCTTCAAGTTTGAAAAGTGCATGTGAATTCACTTAAGGCAAGGTGATAACCTGCCAACTTGTTTGGATTCCCTGCTAGATGGTCCCAAAAGAGAACAGAAGGCTGGGCCTGGGTCTCGCTTGACTGGCGGGCATTAGCTTTCATGTAGGTAGAGGCAGTGTTGGAATGCAAGTGGTGCAGTAAGAGCTTGGCCTTTTTACTTCATGGTTTTCTCCCAAGGATTATGATTTTTTTCCAAGGGAAAACTGCACATTTGTTTTTGGTACTTTAATGTGTGCGTGTGCATGCTTGCTCTCGATACTAAGTGTGTGCGTGCTCATCAAAAGGAACTGGCAACAGCACACTCTCCTTTCTCAGCTTACGTTCTTAACCCTGTGACCTTTTGTTCTCCTGAAGCCTCCGCCATGCAGTCTCTTCAATCCTCTTTCCTTTGCAATGATTTCTCCTCAACCATCCCATGGGCATTTGTATGTCAACAGACTGGAATGTTTCTCTTCTCCTCGGGAAAAGCTTCTTTGGTTTTCGTGAACTCAGAGGTGGAGGAATTCATTAGAGTCAGGGAGCCTGCCTCAAATCATTCCCTTATAACTTCCCATGGGGACTGGTGAGGAGAGCTGGAACGTTTCCTGTAGTGTCCAGCGTGGGAGTAATGGAGGTTCTTTTTCCTGCCAAAGCCACTCATAGCTGAAGAGAACCACAAGCACACCTGCTGAGGAAGAGGGTCCAAAAAGAAACATTAATGCCAACAGCTACATGGCACACGGAATACGCCTGCTCTGGATCACTATTCCTCATAAGGTCCTGGCAAAGTAGAACTGTCAGTCCCATCTGACAGACAAGGAAACTGAGGCTCAGAGCACGTGCAGCTTCCCAACACCACACATTACTGGATTGCAAAGCCAGTGTGACAGGCTTGTTTGGCTTTGAGCTGAGGAGAGGGCTATTGTAAAGTTGTACCTAGTCACCTGGGAGATAAGTGCCTCCTGGGAATCCTGGAACATCCAGGGCTGGCTTTTCCTTGAGGATGATTTTCTCCAAAGCAGAATTGCTGTGGATTCATGAGGAATCTCCAACACTACATGTCTAGAGTTTCATCATTTTAGAGTCATGTTTTTGGTGAATGGGTTATCCCCAATTACAAAAAAATGTCTTAGTGTGTATAATCCTTTAGACAAGTTATTTGTATCTAAGCATGAGAGATTTACTGAGTGATATTTGATATAACACATACCTGAGGGTTGATTTTTTCTTTCCTTCATGCCTTTATTCTTTCAATCAAAATGCATCCAATGAACACAAAAGTACAAGATTCTGTGTGAGTTCAAAGAGGTATATAGGACCTGGATTCTGCCCGAAATGAGCTTACAATTCAAAAAGGAAGCTGATGCCACAAATAGTAAGTGGTGCCATAAAAACAGCACAAATACAAAATATCTCCATTGAGAGCAGGAATTGAGTACAAACAACTGGGGAATTCAGAAATCACATACTGGAAGAGGCAACATGTGGGTTGATGGCCAGGATGTAATTAGAACTGATGGTCAGATGAGTAAAGGATTTAGGTGAGAGTAGAGAACAAGGCATATTCAGGGTGAGAATCCTACCAGCAAGGGCACCAGGGGGGGAAACTGAAACATTTTTGGGGGGGAATGCAAATGGTTCAGTTTACTCAGGTTTATGAGGTAAGTAGGAGAATAATGGTGAAAAAGACCAAAAGGTTGTTTTTCTTTTTAATTAGAAAAGTTGTAGGTTTACAGAATAATTGTACCTAAAATACAGAGTTCCCATATACCACCCCATAATTAACATGTTGCATTAGTGGGGTACATTTGTTGCAATTGATGAATGAATACTTATATAATCTTACTATTAACTATAGTCCATGGTTTACCCTAGAGTTCATTTTTTTGTGTTGTGCAGTCCCCAAATTTTCTTTTTTCCCATGGATTTAAAATTTTTTTATTCTAGTAACATATATACACCTAAAGTTTCTCCTTTTAATCACACCCAAATATATATTTCAGTGCTGTTAATTGTATTCAAAATGTTGTGCTACCATCATCACCATCCATTACCAAAACTTTTCCATCACCCAAAAAGAAACTGTACAGTTTAGGCATTAATTCCCATTCCCTACCCTAATTTGGCCTCTGGTAAACTGTATTCTAGTTTCTAACTCTATGAATTTGATTACTCAAATTATATCATATCAGTGAGATCATATATCTGTCTTTTGTGACTGGATTAGTTCACTCAACATGGTGTCTTCTAACTTTCATTCATGTTTTATGCTTCAGGACTTCATTCCCTTTTACAGCGAATAATATCCCATTGTCTGCAAATACCATAATTTGTCTATCCATTCGTCAGTGGATGGGTACTCAGGTTGGGTTGCTTCTGTCTTGGCAATTGTGAATAATACCACTATGAACATTGATGTGCAAATGTCTGTTCAAGTCCCTGCTTTCACATCTTTAGGGAGTATACCTAGAAGTAGGATTGCTGGGTGTTTTAGTTTGCTAAAGCTGCGAGAATGCAATATGCCAGAAATGGGTTGGCTTTTATAAAGGGGAATAATTACATTACAAGTTTACAGTTCTAAGACCATAAAAATGTCCAAACTAAAGCATCCACAGAAAGATACCTTGACTCAAGAAGGGTGGATGGCATCCAGAACATTTCTGTCAACTGAGAAAGCATATGGCTGATGTCTGCTGTTACTTCAGCTTCTGGTTTCAAACATTTTCACCAGGGGCATTTCTGCATCTCCAACGTCTCTATCTGTGTCGGCTCATGAGCTTTTTCCCAAAATGATTCCCTCTTAAAGGACTCCAGTAAGCGGATTAAGATCCACCTTGAATAGTCAGAGTCAGATCTCCATGGGAACAACCCATTCAAAAGGGCGCTCCCACAATTGAATGGGTCACATCTCCATGGAAACTACCTAATCAAAAGGTCTCATTCAAAAGTAGGTCTGCCCCCACAAGAATGGATTAGGAAAAAGAACATGGCTTTTCTGGGGTTATCAACAGCACAACAGCGTCAAACCAGCTACACTGGGGTTATATGGTAATTCTATATTTAACTTTCTGAGGAACTGCAAAACTGTTTCCCATAGCGGCTACTATACCATTTTACACTCCCTAATGTTCTTATTTCTCTACATCCTCTTCAACACTTGAAATTTTCCTTTTATTAAAAAATAATAGCTAATCTAGTGGACATGAAATGATATCTCATTGTGGTTTTGATTTGCATTTTACATTAATTGCTAATGATGTTGAACATCTTTTCATGTGTTTTTTGGCCATTTATATGTCTTCTTTGGAGAAACATCTATTCAAGTCTTTTGCTTATTTTTAAATTGGGTTGTCTTTTTGTTGTTGAGTTGAAAGATTTCTTTATATATTTTGAATATTAAGCCCTTATCAGATATGTGTTTCCAGATATTTTCTCCCATTGTGTAGTTGTTTTACTTTCATGATAGATTCATTTTTTCTTTGTCAGTTTAGCTAAAGTTTTGTCAATTTTATTGATCTTTTCAAAGATCCAACTTTTGATTTTGTTGATTTTCTCTATTTTTTCCTCTATTTTATTTATATCTGCTTTAAATTTCTTATTTCCTTCTTTCTGATTGGATTGGGTTTTGCTTGCTCTTCTTTTTCTAGTTCTTCAAGTTTTGAGGTTAGATCTCTGACTTGAAGTCTTTCTTCATTTTTAATGTGAGCATTTATACTATAAATTTCCCTCTCAGCACTGCCTTTGTTGCATCCCATAAATTTTGGTGTGCTGTATTTTCACTTTCATTTGCCTCAAGATATTTTCTAATTTCACTTCTGATTCCCTCTTTAACCCATTGGTTGTTTAAGAATAAGTTGTTTCATTCCACATTTGTGAATTTTCCATTTCTTCCTTTGTTAAATTGATTTCAATTTACCCATTGTGGTCAGAGAAGATACATTGTATGATTTCAGTAGTTCTGAATGACTTGAATTTGTTTTGTGATCTAACATATGTGCTATCCTGGAGACTTATCCATGTGCACTTGAGAAAAATGTGCATTCCCTCTTCCTTGGGTGAAGTGTTCTATATATGCCTGTTGGGTCTGTTAGACCTTTAAACTGCATTTTCTTGATTCAACATTTGCCCAGTAAATGAAGCCTTTAACTCTTTTCTGTAGTTTTGAGGAAAGGTACTTTCTTTAAGTTTGTTCTGCCACTTTTGCTTGAGGCAGGTTGGAAAAACAATGGGCACACTCAGAGCCAGGCATCAGCAATCTGAAGCAGCTAATCAAAAGCAGTGATAAGTGGTTGAAGCACATGACCCTAGATCTTGCAGAACTAGGTCTTTTTATCTCACCCTGGCTGCACCATGAGCCAAGGTTGCATACCTTCCTGCTGTAGGCTGTGAGGATGGGGGATGGGCAAGGTAGGCACTTCATGGAGAGTGAAATTCACTGTTATTTACCACAATTCACCAGCCTCTTGGTCCTACTCTTCCCTGGATGCTGCAAGGTGTTCCACTAGACTCTAGAGTTTCTAAGTTCCAGCCTATTTAATAGTTGTTCTGATGGATGGAATGATTCCTGGAGCTTCCTACTCTGCCATGTTCCCACAATCCCTTAAGAAGATGTTTGGGGTCTATTTTTCCAAAACCTTCAGTACCAGGCCAAATCATGCGGACACTGACCTGGTAGGCTGCGGGGAGCCTTTGAAAGTTTTTGTATAGGAACATTTCAGGACTCAAGCTGCATTCAAGGAAGCTTTATCTCTAAGGTTCCCGGAGGATATTCCAGGATGAAATAATCAAAGCCTAAGCCAGGAAGATAATGGTGGGAATTGAAAGGAGGGAACAGATCGATACATGAGATGGTCTCTTGGCTGTGGGATATGAAGGAGAGGAAGGCATTAAAGATGGCTGTGTGTACCTGGGTGAGTATGGAAGAGAAAGAGGTAGCCCAGGAGAAAAAACTAGCTGAAGGTAGGAATATGATGTCTTCTATTTTAGACATGTTGACTGGGAGTCAGCAGCTTGCTCTCCCAACCAAGCAGATTCTCACAGTAGTGAATGTGGAGGGTTAGCACAAGAAGGCATTGGATGGGAGAACCAGGGAAAGCAGCGTGGCTGCAGGAAGGTGGGGGTGCCTCAAGTATGGCTTCATTTGAAGATATTTTTGCTGTGTAATGGGCACCATTCCTGGTGCTAGGATTCAGAATGACAAAAGTCAAAAACCCTTCTTTCAAGGAACTTTTCCTTTTCACAGGGCAATTAATTGGGCCAAATACCTAGGCAGGACCCTAAATCACAGCTTTCCTTTACTAGTTATCATTCTCAATGGGGAACAGTTCAGCATCTGCTCCATCACAAACCAAAATGAATGGTTTCCAGCTTTTAAGCAATTCTGGACCCTTACCAGGCAAACCCACACTGGTACATAGTCCTCTCCCTCCATAGAGGTAACTACAGCTCTGACTTGTGTCATCACAGATTTGTGCTATTCTTGAACATGAATATAAACATAATTATATATTTTGTTGGCTTCTTCTACTCAACATTATATTATTGAGTAGAGTAGTACCTTTTTTTTTTTTTCTTATTCTTTTACATTTCTGGGTAGTATTTCCTTGCACAAGTACTCCACAATCTATTTATCCATTCTATTCCTGATGAACATTTGGGGTGTTTCCAGTTTGGAGCTATTATGAACACATCTGTTATGAACATCCATGTTCTTGACTTTTAGTGAACAAAACCACTCATTTCTCTTTGGTGTTTACCTCGGAGTGGAATGCTGGGCATTGGCTAACTTTTTATTAAGGATTTTCTTTTTTTAAGCCACGCTCTGTGCTAAAGTATTGAATGTGGGCAAAACAAAGATGGTGACTGCTCTCATTGATTCTACTTCCTAATTGGGGAAGCCGACCTAAACAAATACTCATGCTAAATTACAGAGGGATAATAAGTACTTAGACAGAAAGGATGGTGCAAAATGCACTGCCAGCTTTCCCAGCATCCTAGAGTTGTAGCATGTAACCTCTGGGGAGAACCACACTGGGCCTGAGCATCAAAACGCTCCCTGGAGATGTGTGGCTAGTGCTCTACTGCTTTGGTATCCCTTGGAGCAGGAGTGAGGCTGGGCGAGGGCTGGGTTTCACAGTGGGATTTGGGTATAGGAAAGTAGAGTTCAGTCCCGGCTGCCTTCACCTTAGCCTGGGGTGAATTTCTGGCCTCGCTCTCCGGCTCTGGAGTTGGTTGAGACAACTGAGAGCTTTTGCCCTACTCCCCAAAGACTGGGTTTAGCACATATGCAACTGGCGCTTTAATAATATTTCTTCTGACTGGAAGCATTTGGAAATGGTCCTTGCCCCTGGTTTTAAAAGGCGGCATTATTTTATGAACATTTAGACATTGATTAATAAAATTCCAAACCCATTAACTAATGGGGGAAATGCCGAACTTTTTGTGTGTGTCTCCAAGAAGGTAAATGTAATAAAAACTACCCCAAAAGGTAAGTTAAATTACAGCCTTTGCATTTTCTCTCCTGATGGTCCCACCAGATGTTTTAAAATGCTGGCCTTTTTCTCTAGGGAAAGAAGAAGACTTGGCTCAGATATACTGACTTTGAGGAGGAAAAAAAGAGAAAAAAGAGCTATGGCAGGAGAATGTCTGTTGAAATTCCTGTGCTGTGGGTTCATAAATCTGGAGACAAGGGAACTAGAGCTCTCTCGATGTCTACCCACTTTTACTTACCGCCCCACTCACCTTTCCCAGGTCACTGTCAGGAATTTTGCTCTGATTTTGCAAACAAGAGACTGAGCTCAGAATCATGAGGCTGAAAGGCAGCTGTTTTGTTTGATCTTAGCTGAAGAGGGCAGCGCCTCCCTCCTTCCGCCCGCCTGAGCCTGCAGTGTGGCCGTGGCCTTCGCAGTGTGGTACCCTCACCTTTCCCCAGACAGCCTGGGCAGGGCTCTGGGTTCCTGGTGTAAACTGCGATCATGATTTCTCCATGTTTTCTGAGTCTGATAGGAAATAAAGTAGCTAAAAAGTTGAGGCACAGGGCATGCCCAATCCTTCATGTCTCCATGGTCACATCCTTGGCTTTGGCCACCATGAGCTGTGGAGTCGCTTAGAACCTGGCAGCAGCGTCCCAAGCGTGGGCTCAAGTGAGCTTCTGCAGAGGGCTGTTTCCTCTCCTTCCAGCCGCTTCCCTCCTTCTTGCTTTCCTTGTCTGGAATTGAGGAGCCAACTTGTCATTTTAAATTAAATGCAGGAGTTGGAATTAGGAATTCTGGTAAGGGCTTCCCAAGCCTCACAATTCTCCCCGAGCACAGCATTCCCAGGAAGCTTATCTCACCCCCTTGATTGGAGCAGATGAAAAATGAGGACAGATCAGAGAAAATCCCATGGCCCGTGTGGCAATGCCACTTCTGCAGGCCTGGCTCGTACCACGATGACAGCGCTAGAAGGGCCACAAAACGGAAGCTGGGGGCTCTGCAGGGAAGCCCCTTCCCGGAGTGGTCAAGGCTGATTCCTCACAATTGGTGGCAGGGGAACAGTCTCTGCAAGGCAGGAAGAGATGGTACATAAAATTCCAACTTCTGTTCCTCAAAGGTGACTTTCTGTTTGGCCAGTGTTTCATCAGAATCACTGGGGAAGCTCAAATATTATAAAAACACATAAACCACAAGAGCAGGCTACCTACCTGGAGAGGGCTGGCAGGACAACCTGGCTTAATGCAGTCGGACAGCATATCCATGCCACTGTCAGTTTTTAATAAAGTAGGATAGTGTTGTGTTATACAGTACCTAAAGAATGCTCTCAGGAACTAGAAAACCCAAAGGACTCCAACAGTGATTAGGGACAGGGAACAGACAGGAAAGAGGGCAAGCAGAGGAAATAAAGACAAGGGGGAGAGGCTGAGATTAGACAGGGCAGTGAAGAAGGAAGAATAAAAATCTAGGTTCTAGCTGCATGCAGCCCTGCTGCTAACGGATTTTATGACCTTGGAACAGTCATTTAACCTCTCTAGGCTTGTGGAAAGTGTGAATAACATATTCCCATATTCCTTAAGTGGATAGACTCTGAGACCACGCACTGGGTACATCTCAGTCCCACTACCTATTAGCTCTGTGACTTTGGGCAGCCTGCTTAATCAATAAAGTTCTATGAGAGTTAGATGAAATGAGGAAATGTTCTCATTTCATGAGATTTAGCAAGTACCTGGCACCTATTAAGTGTTGAATGGTTTGGCTATTATCATTAGTTATCTCTAGCTAAGGCAAATGGAATACACACAGAAAATCCTTTTATCTCATATATGATCAATTTATTTAATAGATAGTGCCTGTAGTAGAGGGTGACAAGTAAACTTGACCTTACTCTATTTTGTTTTGTTTTAAAGGAAAATGCGAAGAGAAGCTGCGGCTGTCCCTACTCTTATGACTTGCGTACCAGCCTGGACAGGTAAGAATTTTCAAGATAGTTTAGGCAGTTGTAGAGTAAGATCTTGACAGTGCTCATGACACTGGATGCTGTTGTCCCTAAGCACTGCCATCCTGTGATTCCAGGCCATCGGTTCTTTCATTTGCTATCCTCTTCTTCAGGCACTTTGGCCATCCTCAAATCAAAGATCATTTCTTGCCACCACTAGAGTAATGAAGATGTGGAGGCGAGAAGATGGGTGGAAATATTGAATTCAAACCATGTTAACTGTAAAGCGTATTTATGTAAAAGAAGTTTGACTTCTTCCCTAAAATCTATGGTAAAACCGGAGTGGTTTTCATAAGGAAAAATGTCTTCAGGGGTTGAATTAAAAAAACTACAGAAGCAAAGGGTCAAGATGAGGGAGTATGGCTCTTGAACTACAAGTGGTTTTGCAGCTCATTCTTAATTCTTAGTTCAGAATGCTCCGTCTTAACCTCCCATGTGTAAGGACTGACTGGTGCCCTGATTACATAACTTAAATTTCTTCCCCTCTTTTTCTTTTGGATTACGAATGTCTACTGGAGTTAAGCTGCAATAACATAATTTGTCTCTGTCTACCATGCAGTGTTATGTTTGAGCCTTTGGACTGAGAAGAATAATTTAGTGTCCAATTTGATTAATAGTGTAAATTCAGTAGAGTGGTTTATTTAAAGTGAGAGATAAGCTACATAGTAAAG
>PVIY010018663.1:0-47184 GCA_004026745.1 Myrmecophaga tridactyla
TCTCACTGAAGCACACTTAGTGGTGGTGTGTCACTGAAGCACGTTTAGTGGTGGTGTCTCACTGAAGCACACTTAGTGGTGGTGTGTCACTGAAGCACGTTTAGTGGTGGTGTCTCACTGAAGCACACTTAGTGGTGGTGTCTCACTGAAGCACACTTAGTGGTGGTGTCTCACTGAAGCACGTTTAGTGGTGGTGTGTCACTGAAGCACACTTAGTGGTGGTGTCTCACTGAAAGCTTGAGAGTTCAAGTGTTGCACAGATGTAAGTCTTCAATTAGGTTACCCAGGAACGAGATGAGTCAGAAACGCTGCAGTAAAACTTAATCCAATCGTTTTGAACTTTCTCCAAACATGATTTATCTTGTGATCATCAGTACTTCGATGCAAGGAAAAAGCCAACGCACTTACTCTTTTTGTTGCCATGAGTCATCGCCCATCGTTCCAGAATCTGCGTCTTGTTCCCTTTTGGCTTCCCCTTTGGCAGTAGCTTCTTTTGGCATTCTATTTTCGCATGATCATCTGTGTTCATTTTTTCCTAAATTTTCACAGCGTGCAAGTTGTTATCTCCTTTCCTCAGAAGGGCTGACCACCTCATAAGTTCCTGAGTGGGCACTGCCTGACCTTAAATGTGAAACATGGTTTGGTGCCAAGGCTGTTTCTTAAAAAGCAACGTTTACTTGTAAAGCTGCAGCAAGCAGGGTCCCAGCTGCCTGCTGAAGGGAGCTGGAGGTGGGAGGCCCAGGCCTAGAGACAGGCCGGAGCTGTGTGAGCTTGTGGGGCATTTCCCGGGCACACAGCAGGAAGCTCCAGCCCTGACTCCTCTCCTAACTTGCGGGAGAGCCAGGCAGGTGGGTTCGCTGTGGGGTCTCCATGCCCTCCTCCCCCACGCGGCCCACCTGACAAGTGGTTCGATGCAGGGCTTGGCACAGACAAGCTGGGCAGGCCCGAGTCCCCTTTTAATGAGCAGGCACTGTGTGTCAGGTCCACAGTTCTCCTCCAAGACCAAGCAGCTGGAGTCCAGTGGGGTGGGGGTGCTCCTAGAGTCCAGTGGGCAGAGGCCAGTGTAGCTGAGAACTCAGGATTTAGGGGATTGGTGTATTAGAATAGACAGAGGGAAGTACCTGAAATCTCTGAACGGCAATCCAGCTGCCTTGATCTCTGATAATGTTTGTATAGTGATATAGCTTTTATTTTATGATTGTAAAAACCTTGTGACTCACATGAATGCATCAAAAGGGAAAAATCCCATGACCATGACTATTGATGCTGAAAAAAACATCTGACAAAATTCAGCTCCTTTTCTGATAAAAACACTCCAAAGGTAGAAATCAAAGGAAATTTCCTCAATATCATGAAGGGCATATATGAAAAATCCACAGCTAGCATCATTCTCAACAGGGAGAGATTGAAAGCCTTCACTTTAAGAGCAGGAACGAGACAAGGATACCTATTGTCAACACTGTTATTCATCATTGTACTAGGATTCCCACCTAGAGCGATGAGGCAGGACGAGGGACTGACAGGCATACAAACAGGAAAGGAAGAAGTAAAACTTTCATTATTTGCAGATGACATGATCCTGTACATGAAAAATTCTGAGATATCTATAATAAAGCTACTTGAGCTAATAAACAAGTTTAGCAAAGTGGCAGGATGCAGGATTAACATTAGAAATCAGTAATGTTTCTATTTATAATTAATGACCTTGCTGAGGAGACAAGGAATAATTCCATTCAAAGTAGCCACTAAAAAATCAAGTATTTAGGAATAAACTTAACCAGGGATGTAAAGGACCAGTACCCAGAAAATTACAAAACAGCGTTAAAAGAAATCAAAGAAGATCTCAGTAGAAAGAAAGATATTCCATGCTCATGGATAGGAAGGTTGAATGTTGTTAAATTGTCAATATATAGATTCAATGCAATACCAACTAAAATTCCAACAACCTATTTTGAAGACTTGGAAAAGCTAGTTCTCAAATTCATTTGGAAGGGAAAGTAATCTCGAGTAACTGAAGAGATCCTAAAAAAATGAAGAGAGAAGTGGGAAGATTAACACTTTCTGACTTTAAAGTTTATTGTAAAGCCACTGTGGTCTGAACAGCACGGTACTGGCGCAAAAATAGAAGTGTTGACCGATGGAATTGAATTGAGAGTGTGGAGACTGATCTCCAGTAAGGCCTCCAAATCCACTGAATTGGAACAGAATAGTCTTTTAAATAAAATGGGCTTGGGAGAACTGGATATCAATAGCCAAAAGAATGAAAGAGGACCCTTAACCTTATACCTCTGTTCTAGTTTGCTAGCTGCTGGAATGCAATATATCAGAAACAGAATGGCTTTTAAAAAGGGGAATTTATTAAGTTCTACATTTACAGTTCAAAGACTGTGAAAATGTCCAAATTAAAGCAAGGCTGTAGAAATGTCCAAATTAAGGCACCAACAAGAGGTTACCTTTGCTCAAGAAAGGCCGATGAGGTTCAGGGTTTCTCTCTCAACTGGGAAGGCACATGGTGAACATGGCAGCATCTGTTGGCTTTCTCTCTCTGGGCTTCCTGTTTCATAAAGCTCCCCCCCGGGGGCATTTACCTTCTTCATCTCCAAAGGTTGCTCTGGCTGGTGGATTCTGTCTCTCTTCAAAATGCTTCCTCCTTTAAAGGATCCCAGTAAACTAATCGAGTCCCGCCTAGAATGCGTAGAGTCACATTTTCCTCTAATCAAAAGTTAATATCCACGATGGGGCGTGTCACATCTCCATGGAGATAATCTAATCAAAAGGTTCCCACCTACACTGTTGAATAGGGACTAAAAGAAATGCTGCTCCCACGAGATTGGGTCAGGATTAAAACACGGACTTTCTAGGGCACACATCCCTTCAAACCAGCACAGCCCTATACAAAATCAATACAAATGGATCCCAGACTCAAATATAAGAGCCAGGAGTGTAAAACTCATAGAAGAAAATATACAGAAACATCTTCAAAACCTAATGATAGGAGATAGCTTCTTGAACTTTACAACTAAGCACAAGCTATGAAAGAAAAAAAATTTGATAAATGGGAACTGCTCAGAATCAAAAGATTCTGTGCCTCAAAGGAGTTAGTCAAAAAAGTGAAGAGGTGGCCAATTCCATGGGGGAAAATATTTGGAAACCAAATATGTAAGGGTTTGATAACAGTTTGAAATCCAGTGCATGTAAAAACAAGTCCTATAACTCAACAACAAAAGAACAAACAACCCAGTTTTAAAACTAGCTATAAGGGAAATGCAGGCCAAGACTACAATGAGATGCTACCTCACACCTATGAGAATGGCTGCTATTAAACAAACAGGAAACGACAAATGTTGGAGAGGACGTGGAGAAACTGGGACACTTATGCACTGCTGGTGGGAACGTATAATGGTGCAGCCACCGTGGAAGTCAGTTTGGCAGGTTCTTAGAAAGCTAAATATTGAGTTGCCTTATAATACGGCAATACCAATATTAGGTATGTACCCCAAAGAGCTGAAAGCAATGCCACAAACAGACATCTGCGCACCAATGTTCATAGCAGCATTATTCACAATCACCTAAAGATGGAAACAATTTAAATGTCCATCAACAGACGCGTGGATAAACAAATGAGGTATATACATGTGATGGAATAATATGCAGCAGCTCGGCGAAATGATGTCCCAAAACATATGACAATATGGACGAACATTGAGGACATAATGCTGAGTGAAATAAGTCAGACACCAAAGGACAGATACTGTATGATTCCACTATTACAGCTAGTAAAGAGAGCAAATGCCAAATCATACGGCCCAGGAAGGAAATCTGTACTCACACATAGCAGTGAACTAAGTGTTGCATCTGTGCAGCTAGAGCATGCAGATGACTTCACAAGCAACACCTTCCATATGGTTCACATTTTTAACATTGACCATTCATAATAAAGATTCTATAAAAGAAAAAAAAAGGATTGAGGGAAGTTGCCTCTGGAGAGTGCTTTAGAGTGGGTGGAACTAAGGGACTGCTGTTTTTTCATTATAAGCCTTTTACTATTATCTGACTTTTACACTATGTAGATGAGGCACTTTGATAAAAATAAAAATGGAATATAAATAAACAGTGTCAAAGGAAAAATGCTAAACAGGGAAAATATTTGCAATAACAAGCAAAAGTCTACTCCCAGATTTTCTGACATCTAGAAATCAGAAAATATCAACAATCCAGCCCCAAATTAGCAGATTGCATGAGTAAGTCATAAAAACAGTTACAAATGCCCCTTAACATATGAACAAATCTCAGTAATTAAAACTGCTACTTTTCTCCACTATCAGAATGGCAAACACCCCAATCACTTTGTCAGCAATACTGCAGCTAAGTAGACTAGTGGACGACAAAAAGTAGAAGGTAATTTAGCCAGATGTGTAAAAGTTACGCACGCATCTACCCTTTGATCCAGCAATCCCCATACAAAGAGACCTGTGCCCAAGATTATTCTTTGTAATTTTGTTCATCATAGCAGAAGAACGTGAAATCCAACCATCCAGGAATAAAAACTGCTTAAATAAACTAATGTACACTCACAAATAGAAAAATCTCTGGGGCATAATGTTATGTGTAAGAAAGGAGAAATATGCTTATTTGCTAATATTTGCCTTAAGAAATATTTGCTGTGAAAGCAGCTTTTACAGTGGCCTAAAAAAGGGAAATGGGTTAATGAAGATAGGAAGAAGGAGGACAGGGTAAAAATGAAATTTTTCAACGTATAATTTTAGAACATTTTCATTTTGTAACATGTGAATGCATTATCTATTCAAAGTATTTTTCTTCTTAAAAATTTTGGTTATGTAAGCACTACTATTGGAAAAATCTGTGTAAGGGGTATACGGGGGAAAATACATAGTCAAATGAGTAACATTTACTCATGAAGATATGTTCTTAAACAATGAACTTTTTTGTTATCCTTTCTAATCCCACTGAGTTTGCATGTTGAGGTTCTCTATATAACTGTATAAAACAAATTCTTAATATTGGCATTTGGAGTGAAATCGGAGTCTAGGTATGTATTTAGAATCATCAACTTTACTGAATCAATGAAATTCAACTTTAAAAAGACCTAAACTCCATGTTTAAGAAACCAGCTCTAGTTGAGCCTGGTCACACACACCCAAGCAAGCTCCTCGTCTTTGAAGCAACCCC
Organism: Myrmecophaga tridactyla; assembly: GCA_004026745.1. Taxonomy (NCBI): domain Eukaryota; kingdom Metazoa; phylum Chordata; class Mammalia; order Pilosa; family Myrmecophagidae; genus Myrmecophaga; species Myrmecophaga tridactyla. The sequence goes on from PVIY010018663.1 coordinate 5,191, forward strand.
CCTAAATGAAAACACATTTAACCCACAAAAACTAAGTCACGAACGATGATGTCATCAAAATAGGCTTTGACGGTCCAGTGGTACTTTCAAGCTGCGATGGCTTCACTGGATGTTCTCAGAAGTGGTGGGGACACGAGCTGGCCTGTCCTCCTGTGGTCACAGAGGACTTGGGGGCTTCAGGTCCAGCGATGGTTTCCTGTGACCAAAAACCAGCCAGAAAGCAGGTGTGGCAGCTTACCCCCTGGCAACTCAATCAGTTCTTTACTTGTAGCATTTTAGGTGAAACTGGCCACAGTGGAAATGATTAGTTGTGGTCCTGTCACTAAAGACACGTAATGACAAGCCAAGGGACTTTCTGCAAAATAAACTGTGGATACTAGTTAGGTTTAGCTTATAAATCCCTTTACACATATAGATATAGAACCCTGTGACTGACACTCACTTGGACCCCTTTTATCTGACCTTTCACCTTTAGGGTCATGAGCACAGCCCCTGATACTCATTAATGAAAGACCTCAGGTCAGCCCAGAACTGACCCAGCCCAAGTCCAAAGCCATCCTGCTGGACAGAGCTGGATCTGACCATCACGGGCCCACCTCACTTACACGGCAGTAAACTAACCCGTAAGTGACCTCCCTAGACCTCATTATAACACTAAAAGTCACGCCACCATCACATGAAGACCGCCATTCCTTACCTGTGTTCTGTGACTAACAGGTGACCAGTGTGTGCTGGCTCAATAATCAGATCACCACTAACCACATCATCTCGAGCCACTGTGCTCATTGTCCTAAACCTGCCCATCTGCTGTGCTATAAATCCCTCAGAGTCACTGGGGCCTGGGGAGACAGGTCTTGGGACTGATGGGCCATCTCAGCCCCTGCTTTGCGCCCAGCACTCAGCTGTTTCCGTCTTTGAAACCCTGAGGTCACAGGAAGTGGGCGTTCGAGCACGTCGGGCAGAGAACCCACCGCTTTGGGCTGCCGGGAACAGCCTGCAGTGCGGGAACAGCGCCCACAAGCCAGCCAAGCGCCAGTGCCACTGGTCTCGAGAACCCTGCTCTCACGGAAGACACGGGTGGGCAAACGGGCGGGGAAGTTCACCGTGACGAGGGCATTGGTGTGGGGTGAACCAGGGGCAGGGGGACCCCAGCACACTCGGAGGCTTTGCTATGGGATCAAACTCACTGTGACCCCCTCGTGAGGCCCTCGGCCTTCTCACCTGTCAATCCTGGTTCTCCTGTTTTTCAGGAGTTCAGGACAGGTCTGAGCCCACCAAACCTCAGACCAAGACGCCCCGACCCCACCCCACACACATAAAATCCCCACCGGGGAGATCCACCTGAGTGTGAGCATTTCCAAGTGGAGCAGCTGCCATTCATTGAGCGCCTACCAAGCTCCAGCTCTCATGCTAAGCTCCCCACGCCCCCCACACTGTCCTCTTACCCCACACGAGCCCTCAGGGAGTCCGGGTGTCCATCCCCCCTCCACAGCCGCCAGCCTGGGTCCCGCTGAGCCCAAAGCCACGTGGCAAACAGCGCACCCCGCAGCGCCCCGTAACATGTGTCCAGGACCCGGCCCTGCCCGGGGCGTTGTTTCCTCACCCCATGTCTCCCACAGCCACCGGCCAGGGGAAGGCAGCCAAAGCCCGAGGGGGAAGACCTGAAACTCCTGGATCTGGGGAGAATTCCTTCCTCGGCGGCGCTCCATGGCAGAGTCAGGAGGTCAGCCTGGACCTCTCCCCGCGCTGCTGCTCCCCACATGGGATCTGGAGCACGCAGGGGCCCGGCCTTCCCGGGACATGGTCATTCTCAAAGTGGGGTCCCCCAGTAGCGCCAGCATCACCAGGGAACCTGCGAAACATGCAAAGCCTGGGACCCCGCCCCAGACCAACGAATCTGAAGCCCTAGGGTTAGACCCAGCAGCCCAAGAGGCCCTCCAGGTGGGTCGAGCACGAAAAGTGTGAGAGCGACTGCCCCGGAAGCCAGGCCTTGTGTGGGGGTGAAGCTGGTGACTCCCACCCAGCCAAGGCTGGCGAATGGCAGGACGGCCCCCGGGGGACTCGGCCTGGCTTCTCAGCGCCTCACTGCACATTCGCCTCTAACTCGGAGGCCGAGGTGCTTTAGACATGGGCCCTTCGATTTAAAGGATATAAAGTTTACCAAAAAGGGAAATTAATAAAAGAGTCTTTGAAAAGTTGGCAAGGAGAAAAGAGACTTGCAGAAAAGAGAGAGAAAACAGATTTGCACTGTAGATCCAATGCAAACTAGAGATTGGGTGGCCCAAATGCCTTTAAGAAGAGCTGAGCAATTTTTATAGTACAATATAGTATATATAATATATAGTGTAGTAAAGTATAGTATAATTATACTACAAAACCTGTAATTAACTTCTAGGTGCAAGCTGAAGGTAAGAACAAGGTATTAACTTGTTAAAGACATTGAGAATTATGGCATGGCCCTAAGCTTGAGAAAGTAGATTATCAGGAGTTCTGTGGGTGAATGCAGGCTGGGAAACCTCAAACTAGATTTAGTTTGCTTTAGGGAGGAGGAGAGAGGATATTAGAGTTTTATGTACACCTACAGCATTAAAGCAATGCCTAGTGCACGGGTGGTTCGGTGGTAGAATGTTCACCTTCCATGCCGGAGACCCAGGTTCAATTCCCGGGCCATGTGCCCGCCCCTCCCTCCCCCAAAACAAAGCAGTGCCTAGTCTTAGGAAGTGTGTGGTATAAATCAGAAGCCACCCGCTGGTTCATTATGATGGACTCAAACCTCTCTTTGAAGCCCTGGAGCAATCCAAGGTGACTTCTCAGAAAGTTCATAACTTCCCCTTAAACTTTGTCTTATTTTCCTCCCTTTTATAATTTTTATTTTTATTAACAGACTAATTTTAGCATGACTTTAGATTTGTGGAAAAATTGAACAAATGGTAGAGAGAGTTCCTTTAGAAGGGTCCCAATTTTCCCTATTATTAACATCTCCTATTAGTATGTTACATTTCTTGCAATTAACAAACCACTATTGATACATTGTTATTAACTGAAGTTTATTTAGATTTCCTTAGTTTCTAAATGATCCCATCCAAGGTACCCTATTACATTAGGTTGTCATACCTTCTTGGACCACTCTTGGCTGTGACAGTTTCTCAGGCTGTCCTTGTTTTGATGAGCGTCCCAGTTTCAAGGAGGACAAGTCAGCTGTTTGTAGGATGCCCCCTGTTCCAGTCTGCTAACTGCCAGAATGTGCATATACAGAAACAGAACGGCTTTTAAAAGGGGGAATTTATTAAGTTGCACGATTACAGTTCCAAGGACAAGAAAATGTCCCAGTTAAAGCAAGTCTATAAAAATGTCCAAAATAAGGCACCAACGAGAGGTTACCTTCACTCAAGAAAGGCTGATGAGGTTCAGAGTTTCTCTCTCAACTGGAAAGGCACATGGTGAACATGGGGATGTCTGCTAGCTTTCTCCCCAAGCTTCTTGTTTCATGAAGCTCCCCCAGGGGCATTTTCCTTCCTCATCTTCTGAGGTCTCTGGCCGCGTGGGATCTGTGATTCTCCGTGGCTCTGCTGTGGCTCTACGGACTCTCTCCAAAATTTTTCCTCTTTGAAAGAATTCCAGGAAAGCAATCAAGACCCACTTGGAATGGGTGGGGTCACATCTCCATGGAGACAATCTCATCAAGTTTCCAGCCTCCAGTACTGAGTAGGGATTAAGGAAACGGCTGCCTCCAAAAGATGGATCAGGAATAAAACGTGGCTTTTCTAGGGTACATAATCCTTTAAAACCAGCACACCCCTCTCCTGGAGGTTGATGTTTTTCTCACGGTTAGACTGGGATTATGGGCATGAGCTGCAGGCCACTGAGGGAAGGTGCTGTCTGCATCGCATCATTTCAAGGGTACATCTGTCCGCAGATTGAGGAACCTGATGTTGACCTGAGCACTGGCTGAGTCCCGTTGGCCCAGTCTCTCTGCTGTGAAGCTCCTCGGTTTCCCCCACTCTGCACCATGCTTTCTGGGAGGCAGTCACGATGTTCAGCCCACGCTTATCGAGTGGTGGGTTATGCTCCCCATCCTTTAGGCTGGAATGTCTACATAACTTATTTGGAATTCTTCTGCATGGGAGATTTGCTTTTATTCCTCCACTTATGAATTTATTCCATAATTTATATCAGCATGGACTCATGGATATTTATTTTATACTTTGGATTATAATCTATTACCACTTAAGTTATTTCTGAAATTGTTCCAGCTTTGGCCATTGGAAGCTTTTGCCCCTTTGGCATATTCTCATCAATGTGTGTGTATATTTCAGCACTTCCTTATTTTCTGACACTACGAGATGCTCCAAGCTCGTCTTGTATTTTCTGCCCCAGTCCTAAAATCATCCATTTCTTCAAGGATCCCAGGTTCCTTTCATTGGAGAATGGTTTTAGAAACCAAGATCTGGCATGCTCATTGCTACTAAGGTGTCATTTCTTTTAGGCCCTCTGAGCTGACAAAGCAAAGAAATATATGTGTCTGTATTAACCCATGTAGAAACATATTTCTATAAATATTTTCTTGTATAGCCACCTGTATCAATATTAAATTAAGCATGAGTTTTTACTGATGTATACAACTTTAATTCATTACTAGTGAGTCATTCTAGCCCACTCTCCTTTCTGTGAGCTTCTAATAGTTAGACACCGAGTTCCCATCTTCTGCCATCCATTTACTTAATTGACCAGTTCCGGTGTCCATGGACAGCAGTAGCAGAGTTGTTAGCTCGTGCTCTCAGGGGAAACAAACTTATCCTCTAGCACACAGTACTTGTGTGCAGTTCCTTTTGCCTTTAGCTTTCAGACTCCATTTATTTCCAGAGTTACTTAGATCAGCACATTTCCCCCACCCCTTCAAGGAGGTTGTCGTACATTTTAAATATAGTTAGATTATTTTGTCATGGTCTGCATTCTTTCTTGGAATCCTCCAAGCTCCTCCATGATTAGTTAAATTTACATATCTTGAGGTGCACTCTTTTATTGTAAAGTTCTGTAGGTTTTGACACATGCATAATGTCATGTGTTCTTTACAGTATGATTCAGAATAGTTTCACTACTCTAAGAAACCTCTGTGATTCCCCGATACATCCTTCCCTTTTCCCTCACCTCCTGGCAACCACTGATCCTTTTCACTGTCTCCATAGTTTTTGCTTTTTCCAAAGTGTCATATAATTGAAATCATACACTATGGAGCCTTCTCAGACTGGCTTCCTTCACTTAGATATATGCATTTAAGGTTCCACAGTGTCTTTTCATGGCTGATAGCTTATTTCATTTTTTCCCTGAATAATATTCCGTTGTATGGCTGTTCCACAGATTACTTATACTTCACCTTTTGAAGGACATCTTGGTTACTTTCTATTTTAGGCATTTATGAACTATGAATAAAGTTAGCATAAACTTTCATGGGCAGATTTTTATGTGCACATATAGAATATGCCCACATAAATATGATCTGATATACGATACATGATTTTAAAATTTTCTCCAAGTGCATGGGATGTCATTTAAATGCCCAAACATTGTTTTTTCTCAAAGATTACTCAGTCCTCCATTGGATTATTTTGCACCCTTGCTGAAAATCAATGGACTGTAAACATGCGTTTTTTTCTGGACTCTCAATTGCATTTCTTCTATCTATATGTCTATCCTTATGCCAGTACCACATTGTCCTGTTTATTATATCTTTTAGTGAGTTTTGTAATTGCAACTTTGTTCTTTTTCATGACTGTTTTGACTATTGTGCATCTCTTGAATTTCTTTATGAATGTGGGGATCAGCTTGACAATTTCTGCAAAGAAATCAGCTGGATTTTCTGTAGAGATTGCATTGAATCTTTACATCAATTTGTGGAGGATTACCATCTTAACAAGATAAATGTTCTGACCCACAAATATGGAATGTCTTTCTATTTATTTAGTTCTTTTTAAGTTCATTTAAATGATTTTTTATAGTTTTCAGAGTATAAATTTTGCATTTCTGTTAAATTTATTCCTAAGAATTTATTCTTTTTGTTCTTATTGTTATACATTTATCTATACATATTACAAACCCAGTGCTACATTTTATAGTTATAACTTTATGTAACTTTATGTCTAATAAAGAAACTGCGAAAAGAAAGGAAACCAACTATATATTTATAGAGCTTGTTATATTTGACCCTTTTTTTAGTCATTTCTGGTTCTCCTCATTTATTACTGTGCTTTTTGAGTTACCATCTGGTATAATTTCCTTACTACAATACCACTGCTCCCCACCACCTCTTTTCCGCTCTTATTATCAGAGATATTGTATTTCTATATACAATTGTATACCTTGCAATCATATAACTGTACATATTTTATACAATTCATACATAAAAACTATTGCCACTTTATCCTTTTTCAAATGTATGAATAAGAGGTGTTAATTACATTCACAGTATTGTGCTACCATCACCGCCATCCACTATAAGATTTTTTCATCATCCCCAAAACAACTCTGCACTGCATTAAGCGATATCGCCCTATTGCCCGTCCCCCTGCCAGCTCCTGAAAACCTCTAATATACTCTCTGTCTCTATGAGTCCTACAATATTTGTCCTTTTGTGTCCTCTGTGTCATTTCACTTTACATAATGTTTTCAAGATTCATCCAATTTATTTTATGTATCAGAACATCATTCCTGTCTACGGACAAATAATATGCCATTGTATATTTAGACCACATTTCGTTTACCCATTCATCTGTTGATGGAAACATGGGCTGTTCCCAGCTTTTGGCTGTTGTGAATGATGTTGCTATGAAAATTGTACAAGTATCTGAGTCCTTGTTCTCAACTCTTCTGAGTACATAACAGGGGGCAAATTGCCTACAATTCTTTTTAAATCAGTTAAGAGAAGAAAGAAGAAAAATATACATATATACTGTCTTTTATTATTATTTTTTATTTATTTATTTATTTATTTATTTATTTATTTATATACTGTCTTTTATAATTACATAAATATCTTTACCAGTGTTCTTTGTTTTCTTCATGTGTATTTGACTTTCCATCTGTTTTACCTACTTTCAGCCTGAAGAACTTACTTTTAGTATTTATTATAAAGTGGATACACTAGCAGATGTTCTCTTAGTTTTGGTGTATCCTGGAATGCCTTTATTTTGCCTTAATTTTTGAAAGATAGTTTTGCTGTGTATGAGATTCTTGTTTGATAGGTTTATTTATTTGTTTTTTCCTTTCAGAACTGTGAATTGGCCATCCCACTGAATTCTGGCCTCCATTGTTTTGATGGGTTACTAGCTGTTAATCTTGTTGAAGTTTCCTTACAAGGGATGAGGTGTTTTTCTCTTGCTGCTTCTAGATTTTCTCCTTGTCTTTCACAGCTTTTACTATGATGTGTGTGCATTTGCAGTTCATGGCCTTTCCTTGAAGTTCATTTGCTTTCTTGGATTTGTAGATCAATGTTTTGTAGCAAATTTCAGAAGTTTTTAAGCTATCATTCTTTGAATATTTTTTTTTCTGTTCCTTCCTTTTTCTCCTCTTCTTCTGGTAGTTCCATTTCATTTATGTTGGTATGCTTAATTGTGTCCCACTTTTTTCTGAAACTATATTTTCTCTCCATTTTTTTAAGTGGAATAATCTCTAATGATCTATATTCAAGTTCATTTATTCTTTCTTCTGGCAGTTCAAATACGCTGAGCCCCTTTAATGAAATTTTTATTTGTTATTGTACTTTTAAGGTCCGGAATTTTCATTTGGTTCTCTCTCTCTCTCTTTTTTTTTTACATTTCTATCTCTTTATCACGTTCCTCTATTTGATGAGACATTGTTGTCTCCATACCTTCCTTTACTTCTTAAAGCATGGTTTCCTTTAGTTCTTTGAACATATTTGTGTGGGACTTTGAAGTTTTTGTCTGTTAAATCTGACATCTGGTCCTTTTCACAGTTTTTGTTGCTTACTTTTTTCCCTTTCATATGGGTTACACATTCCTTTTTCTTTTTCTGTCTCAATTTTTTATGTTGAAAAGTGAATTTTTAGGCCATATATTGTAGCAACTTTGGATGATAATTTCCCATCCCTCTCCCTGGGGCTCATTTCTGTTGTTGTTGGCTTGTTTACTTGTTCTGTGACTTGGCTGGGCTGCTGTGCAGAGTGTTTCCCTGCAGTGTGGAGCCTGTGATGTAGTTCCTCAGAGGGCACTGCCCTGGGCATGTGCACAATCCCCCGAAATAACAGTAGTTTCAGCAGGGCTGTCTATGACTCTCACTTTCCATGATCTCTCTGTTGAACTGCCCACCTCATTTGGTTTCACACTTAGCTGTTAGGCTCCACTAATTCCCAGCTGATTTCTTTATTGTTTTCAACAACATCCTGGGGCAATAAACTGGTCATGGACCCGATCCAATTAAATTCAGGCAGGGGTAGTTTTTGAAGCCTACCTTTGAGGTTTCTTTAACCCAAAGAAGGTTCTTCTTTGCTTTCTGCTTCTGGTTCTCTCTGGTGAACTAGCTGGCCTATAGTTTAGCTTGTTGTGCTTAATTAAAAAGAGCTAGCAAGGGTAGTTTTCTTACCTGCCATGCAGGAGACCGGAGTTTGATTCCCAACCCGTGCACTTCCCAAACAAATAAAAGTTCAACAAATGGTGCAGTAATAAGGGGATACTCACATGGAAAAAGAATGAAATGTGACCTCCACCATACAGCACACAAAAGAAGAAGAAGGTATTGCTTTCAAGAGTTCTCTTAGGTTAGAAATTCCCCACATTCTATTGCAAATAAAGTCAGCTCCTTTGGTGAGAGCTTCTGAGTTCTCCATTTTAAAGGTCTGTCTTTCTCCCTGGGCAAAATTTTCATACCGCTACTCTGGGTATGGGGTAGGGGGTAGCCTCTGGCCTTCTTGGCTTGGCATGGAACCCCTGCCTTACAGGTGGGCTGGTTGAGAGCGTGGCAGGGCCCCCGCATCCTCAGCCTGCTGGGCCTGGGTAGAGCTTCTGCCCTGTGGATAGAGGCTGGGTGGAGGCAGGGAGGCCCCACATCTGGGCCTACTCACCAGGAATTTAGCCTCTTCAACTTGGAGTTGAAGGGGATGAGAAATCTGATGTCTTGTCCCTCCTGGCATGATTTGGTGAGACTTGATTAGGAGCTCAGGGGAAAAGCATCCCCACTTTCTTGGCGACACATTCCCAGAAGGGAACTTGGGTCAACCTGAGCTTCAGGGGAGGTGTGGAGGAAAGGGGCCGACCATCGCTCAGACGCCACAGGCCCTCGCTGTCCTCACTGTTTCAGCGTGTTTTCTTGAATAAATGCTTCTTTATTTGCCATGAACCCTGATGACAATTTATAGACTTTAATTTTTTAAAAAGAGTTTTTTACCAGATGTGCTGGTTTCACTGGGGAACAAATCTATAGAGCGCCTCATACAATTTGGACTTCCGTTTATCCCAACAAAATTTAGTAGAGTGTTTTTGATTTTCAGGTGATGAAAGGTTTTTTTAGTTTAATTTTTATTATATAAAGGCCATTATTTGAGATTTCTACAATATCAGAATCATTATATGTGTTTGATGAATTCTTCATTCATCATTATACAAAAATTTTTAAATTCCTTTTCTCTTTTTTTTTTTTTTTTTTGCTTTAAGTACATTTTACCTGATATGAACATAGCTTCACTGCATTACTTTTAGTTATTATACCCCTAATACATCATTTTTTCCTCTCTTTAACCGTAGTATTTCTGCATCTTATGCTTTGCATAAGTCTCTTATAAATAGCATATAGCTAGATTTTTCGTTCTTTATACAGTCTGAGAATCTTTGCCTGTTAAATAGTAGGTTAATCTTTTTATATTTATTATGATTACAAAAGTATTTGGGATTATTTCTACCATTTTATCTTGTGTTTTCAATAAGCTTTTTTTCTCTCTCTTTCCCCCTCCCCCCCCCACCCCACTTGCACTGGATTGATCAAATTTTCTTAAACACCTTTTTCTCTCTTTTGGCTTAAATTTGTGCTTTATTTTCTATTCTCTTTGTACTGGCTACTCTTAAATCTAGCACAAGCTAGGAGTGATGTGGTAAAATCATATATATGTTTCCACTAAAAAGATAAGAAGGACTTTTACAGGTATTGGTTATTTCCAAACATTTGGAGCACAATAATTCATTTTGATCTGCATATCTAAATATTTTTAAGAGTCAGGAAAAGTTCTTTCTAGATATTATAATTTATTTTAACGAACACATGTCTGCCTTTCCTTCAACGACCATTTTACATTTCCGCCCCATCATTTATCCAATTTATTGTACCTTACATTTTGGTCATTTTTCTAGGAGAACTTTTCAATGTTTGTTCTCCACATAATTAATCCAAATTTCCTAAAACATCAGTTCTTTTTACTAACTCTATTATGGATTTTAATTATTTTATTTTGAATTTTCTTGTAGTTTCTTTTTTTTTCATCCAGCTATACTTCTTTTAAAATTATTAGAGAATTTGTAGGTTTATAGAAAAATCATGCAGAAATTGAGAGTTCCCATGTATCCCCCATTATTAAGACCTTGTATTAGTGTGGCATGCCCTGTCAGCTGTGGTCCACGGTTTACATCGGGGGCCCCTGCTTGTGTTGAACAGTCCTTGTGTTTGTTTGTTTGTTTGTTTTTAACATTTTGCATCTTTTATTAAATTTTCTGGCTATATACTCTTTCACAAGGTTTTTTTTTATTTCTGAATCCATTGATTAGTTCTTAAAAACTTGTTTTGGAAGCACTTTCAAACTTATAGGATAGTTATAAAAATAATACAAACCTCATATCCATGCAGAGAACTTCAACCTTCCTTTTTATCCTGTAGATACCCACATCCACCAATTAAAACTTTTGTTATGTTTGCCACATCTCTCTCTTTTTCTTTCTTTCTCTTTCTCTTTTTCTCTCCTTCTTTCTTTTGTCCTTCTTTATCTATCCATCTATCTCTATCAATCCCTTTTCTGAACACTTGAGAGTAGGTTGATTACCTCAAGCTCCCTGAACACTCCACACAGCCACATAATTCCCTAAGAAAAAGGACATTTATCTATGCAATCACCCCATGCGCAACTGCCACAGTCAAGAAACGTAATGATGCAAAGCCCACAGTCCATTTTTCAACGTTATTGTATGTCCCAAAAATGTCCCCCTGAGCCTCCTCTCCTCCATTGCCAGCTCGCAACCAGGGTCACAGGCTGCCCTGAAATGTCACCATCTCTCTTTTTTTTTCGTTGTGGCAATGTACATGCAACACAAACTTTCCCTTCTCAATTGCTCCCAAGCCCACCGCCCAACGGGAACATTCACACCCACAATACTGAGGTACCCCCACCCGCCTCCGCCACTAAAGCCCCCCCATCTCCCAAACAGAATTCTTACACCCACACGCATCAACCCCCCAACTCTCCCCCCCCGACCCTGCATCTGCAGGGATCTCTGCCTCTGTGAGCACACCCTCCGCCCTTCTCCCTGCGGCCACCACGGGGCCCAAACCCAGCACTCTAAATCTATAACAATTTCATTTGCCTTGATGCCAAATTAACTTCAGTAGTAAATGCAACCATGTTCTTATATTCCCCTCCGTCCCCCACCTTTATTGTAGTTCTTTCAAAAATTACAGGTTTATAGATTGAGTCCAAAACAAGCGATCTATCATACATTCCATGCATTTGCCCTTCAGAGTCTACAGGAAGCAAAAGATGGAGCGACAAACCAAAAAGACAATAGCCCTCATCTACACCGACCCGTGTTTTACCTTCACTGTCCATCTTTTCTCTTCATGCAGCTCCGATCTGCTGTCCACCGTTCCTTCCCTTCAAGATGCAGATATTCTCTTTAAATGTTCTCTTTAACGTCTCCTGCAGGGTCAGTCTAGCCGCGATGAAGTCCCTCAGCTTCCCTCCATCTGGGAATGTCCTAATCCTGCCCCCATCCGCCAGACACAGAACTCCTGGCTACTGATTCCCCGCTCTCAGCACTTCAAACACATCGTCCCAGTGACCTCTCGCCTCCTGGGTTTCCGATGAGAGATCAGCATTAATCTCAGCGAGGCGTCCTTGTATGTGATGTTGCTTCTCTCATGTGGCTTTCAGAAGTCTCTGTTTATCTTTGGCATTTGATTATAATATACTAAAGCATGGGTCTATTGGGGTTAATCCTGTCTGGAATTTGTTGAATGTCTTGGATGTGTATATTCGTAACTTCTGTTAAATTTGGGAAGTTTTCAGACATTTCTTTGGATGTTCTCTGGCTCTTTTTCCTCTTTCTACTCCTTCTCAGGCTCCCACAATGCACATATATTGGTATACTTGATGGTTTCCCACAGGTTTTTCCCTGCCTCCCCCCAAAGGCTTTGGCGGCTCTGGTCACTTCTCTTCATCCCTTCCTCCCGTCATTTCCCAGACCGGACGACCCCAGTCGCTCATCTTCAAGCTCTCTGCCTGCCCCCCTGCCCATTCCAACCCGCTGCTGACCGCCTCCACGGAAACTTCTATCTCTGCCACTGTGGTCCCCAGCTCCGCATCGTTTTCGTAATTTCTGTGTTGATAGTCTCCTTGTGCTCTAGTGTTTTCCTGATTTCCTTCAGCTCCCTGTCCATATCTTCCCCCAACTCCCCGAGCACATTTTTTTGGAGAGGGGTGCATGGTCCGGGACTCGAACCCGGGTCTCCCAGACGAAAGACGAGCATTCTACCTCTGGACCACCTGTGCACCTCTCTTTGAGCATATTTATGATCGTTTTTTAAAAGCTTATGTCTGGTGTGTCCCAGGTATGTCCACTCTACTGGTGGCGTCCAACACCTCAATCCTCCCCATTGCCTGAGTCTCCAGTCTGTGCCTCCCTCCATGTTGTGCAATCTTTTGTTAAAACCTGGAGATTTTGAAATCTTCAATGTGTTATTGTTTGAATTTAGACTCTGAGGCATCTCTTCCCCAAACTTATACCCAGCTAGTATATAACTGAGCTTTTCTTCTGTTGTGTTTTTTAAATTTTTATTCTGGTAACATACACTACAACCTAAAATTTCCCCCTTTTAACACATCCAAATATATATAATTCAGTGCTGCTAACTGTGATCCTGAGCTTGTGTACAATTTCACTCCATTACCAAAACTTTTCCATCACTTCAAACAGAAGCTCTGTACAATTTAAGCGCTAACTCCCATTCCCCAGCCTCACCCTGGCCCCTGGTAACCTGCATTCTTGTTTCTCACTCTATGAATTTGCTTATTCTAATCAGCTGTACTTTTGTCTCTACTTTTATCTCGGGTTTTCCATAAGGCTTCTTAGTGAGGGTGCCAATCACATATTTTCTAAAATCTCGGCCTGTTTGCCATGCCCAGCGGTGCACTTTTTTGTGGATACGGGGAATTCCTTCCTTCTCCTCTGACGCATCTTCCCAGGACAGGTCTCAGGCTGCCTGCCCTGGCTGCCCCTGACGAGCTGTGCCCAGCAGGCTGCACTCTCCACCTGCATTTCCCAGGATTCCCCGCCTGAGATGCAGGTCTGCAGGTGAGCAGGGTGCAATTAAGGTGCAGTTTCCTGCCTGCTTCCCTTGCCCAGCAGCCACAGCTACCCTGGACCGGACGCAGCTCTCTCCCCCTCCAGGAGTCAGCTCTTATGACAAGGCCAAAGAGACTGATGCACCGTGCAATATAGAGCATGAGGGATGGCCTTGTCCACCCTCTCCCCGCCCAGGCCGCTGACCGGACTCTCCCTTTAGTGCCATTTCCACTGTGTGTTTTGCGTTTAAAACTCTTGCAGTCGTGCAAGGCAGCTCTCCCCTCTCCCTTGCCCTGTGTGGGTGGGGTTCTTGGAGATATGGAGAGAGGATTGTTCATGCAGATGTGGGGTGAGGGCAAACCCACCTAGGCAGGTCTGATCTTTTACTCAACCTAGTCCTCCCGTGCTCCCGCCAGTGTCCTCCTTCCCGGGCTCCATTGCGGTTTGCGGAGGCCGTTGGCAGGGGCCCACTGAGATGTGTTCCGTCCGGCACCAGGCTGAAGGTGTCACTGTAACACCTCCCCTTCTCCTCCAGTACAGTCACGGGACCTTCCTGTTCTTGTACTTTTCTAAAGTCCTCAGAATGTCCTTTCTCACCACACACTTTCTCATCCTGGTCTTAAAGAACTCAACCTGAGCTGTGTGGGAAGAAACGAAGCCGCAGGTGTGGGGGGCTTCGTTAGAGTTAAATTGGAAGTGAAAGGACAGGATATCACAACCCAGAGGCCTTGTGAGGCGTGAGGGAATGCCTGACTGCTTTGATTTAGCCTTGTTATCATTGGAATTAGAAAGGGGAAGCACAGCTGAACACTGCGCCTTCAGAAAGCCCTGTCCTCCTGGAGAAATACTTCCTCTGGGCCCTTCCGGCACAGCGGGACCTCTCGGGGGGGTGTCCCGCGGCATCAGCCCCCCAGCCTGCCCCACTCCCGACCCAACGCCCCGCAGGCAGGGCCCTCATGGACTCAGGCCTGCTGGGGGGTCACTTAGCAGGCGGGGCAACTAAAATTCGGACCCTTTGTTTCAAAGTTCTTGCTGTTTTTGTTGGAGATTTACGGAAGGTGTCAGTTTCTTGGTGCCAGCAGGGGTGATTTGGAGGACAGCTCCAGAGTCATGAAACGAATCTCTATTCAAAATCCAAGGACATGACGTGGTCATTTTCTCTTTTTTTGAATGTCCAGGGCCGCCCAGGTTGCCCATGGGAACTTCTAGAACAAGTCAGGCCAGGTTAGGCCGTGGGCAGCCTGGGGTTAGCACTGCAGCTTGTCCAGCCAATCCAGTGAGGCTAGAGAGCAGCTCTGGGCCCTGGGAGAAGCACTGGCCTTCGTGCTTAACCCCTTCTTGTCTGCAGATTCAACTCAGAATAAGGGGACTGGAAACCGGACTCTTGCAACCAAATTTCAAATTTGTAAATTCTGAATTTGTCGTCACTCTATTCAAAGACTGCACTTAAATGCCTTGGGAGAAGGCAAGGAGGGGAAGGAGGAGGGCCTGTGAGCGTCTTCTCCTTGTGGGACAGGAGAGCTGGGCCTCCAGGATCGCTGAGATGTGACATTCCAGCAGGACGTGGAGAAGCCTGGCCACCTACATGGAAAGTGACCAGAGGCGGCTGACCCCACGGTGGGGCAGCAGGGTTTCCACTGTATTTCCCAGCAGGTGGAGGAAAGACAAGTGGCCCCTGAAACACTGTCTTCTCTTACTCTCTCCTAGATTCCCGTCTTCCCCAAATCAACCTCGGCAGCATTAGCCTCTCCTTGAAATAACAAGCAGGCGTGTTTCTACCATTTTGGGAGTGGGAGCACAAGCGCAACTAGATGCTCTCAATCCGGTTTAATTAAATCAGGCTGATAAACCATTATAAATCATATGGACTCTCCTTTTACCTTGGCAAATTCACCTTCTCAGACCTGGGGGGCCAGTCTGCTCCCCCCACCCCACCCCAGCCTCTGCCCTGCATCCTGAGGGTCTCGGGCCCATGAGGAGAACACCTTCACACACCCACGCTCGGCCTACAAACCACCCACTAGAATCCAAAAACGTTAAAAATCCAACAATATAAAGTGTCATCGAAGATGAGAAGCAGCTGGAACGCTCATACGTTGCTGGTTGAAATGCAAAATGGCACAGCCACTTAGGAAAACAGTTTGGAAATTTCTAATGAAGTCAGACACATGCTTTCCATCTGATCCAGAAATCCTACTCCTATGTATTTACCCTAGAGAAATGAAAACTTATGATTATGCAGAAACCTGCAAGTGAATGCATATGGCGGCTCTATTCATAGATGCCAAAATCTGGATACAACCCAAATATCCCTCAGCTGTTTAATGGGTAAACAAACTGTGGCACACCCAATAAACTACTGATACACCCGCAGGGATGTATCGCCAAGTGAATCGTGCTCAATGAAAGATGCCAGATCTAAAAGGCTGTGCAAATCCGTCTCTGTGACATTCTGAAAAAGACAGAACTATAGGGACAAAGAACACATCAGTGGTTGGCAGCTGTTAGGATTGGCTGGGGAAATGGGGGTGGGGTGGGACTGTTCTATGTGGATTGTGGAGGTTACATGACTCTGCGTTTGTCAAAACATAGAGAATTGTGTACCACAGGTTAATTGTATATTAGTTAATGTATACAACAGAGGGAGAAGCAGTCAGCTCAGAAGGAGAAGTCAGTGCTACGCTGGCCTTGGGTAGTGGAGAGACCAGCTTGGGAAGCAAGTGAAGCTTCTGGGCACTGGTTCTGTTTGCTTTTCGGTCTGGGTGACAGTGGCACGTGTGTGTTTCCTTTGTGAAAATTCATTAAACTGTGTCCTTATGGTTTTTGAGCTTTCCTTGTATGGATGTTATTCTTCTATTAAAAGGTCCTTTTAAAACGTAAAAAGGAACTAAAAACATAAAAATTAACAGGTGTGTTTGAGACCACACAGCAGAGAGCTCTACCAGGGCCCCTGTGTCCACGCTCCAGCCGCCCCTTGTCAACCCCAAGATGGTCACCCCTCCCTGTTTTGTGGAGTTGAGGTCAGAGGCTGAGTGGGCCTGAGAGCCCTCAACCCATCTGAGCAGAGCTGGGATGGGAGGTGGATTCTCCTGGTCTCCAGCTCAGCTCTCTATTGTACACCTCATTTGAAAGAGGGTCACTGGAACGGGCGAAAGCACCAATGTGCTTCCCCAGCTGGGCAGACCCGAGAGGCGCCATCTTCCCACTGGCCACCCGGGAGACGAGGGTGCAGGAGCAGGCTGAGCATGCGTGGGAAAGAGCGTCTCCCATCAGGTCCCAACAGCCTGGCAAAATCTCTTCACCTGACGAGACAAGTAGGAAAGAACCACCTTCCTTGTGAGAAAGGAAATAGAGACCTATTTTCTTTTTCTTTCATTCCCATACATCATATTCTAACCCAGCCACTCACAGAACAAATTGAATAAAATGAGAGTTGCATTTCTGTAGCGATGCCATCTTTCTTCCACTGAGAAGATTCCAGGGGTCCCTCTGGTCACTGTGCTACTCTACCAGGAGTTCCATGGTCCTTGCCTCTCTAAAGGTAAAGTTGGATTCTGCTGAGGTTCTCCAGGTCTGTGCCATGTCACTGATATTGCCCTCTAGAAACCCGGGTCCTGTTTTCAGCAAGCTGATGAACCTTGAAATTGATGAAGCCTGCACAGGGGTGTCTCCAATACAACCAAGACCGCCTTCTCCATCCACTTTTAGAGGTTCTTGCCAGAGTGGCCAGAGCTCCATCCAGCCTTCCTCCCACATTCCCACTTAGGTACCACATGTCACAGTTTTTAGTTGTTGAAAATGAAAGGAACTTAGACTTCAACCATCACAAAGCTACCCTCATACAGAACTTAGCACCTTTTACACTAGATGCTGGGCACTGGGACACCCCAAAGGGAGGTGTACCAGACATACGTAGCTGCAGCCTCAGATGCCGCACAAAATAGAAGAAAGGCAGGGTGGAATTTAAATTAACAAGGGAAAGATGGAACTCCAAAAAAGTTTCTAATGACAGCGCTCCCACGGGAAAATCCTGGGGTTGGGATTTCCAGCACTGTTGGTGCCTTCTGCTATGGATTCCCACTAATCCATTTACCCCAGGCTCAGTCAGTGACCCACGTAGTCCATCTGGCTGGCTGTCCAGTCGGCCATTTGAGATCACAGATGAGCCATAGAATAAGCAAAATTAGCCAGCTTCAAAATTATGTCACCATCTTGGCTTCTACCCACATGAGATGAAAAAATGACCAGATTCAGACACAATACAGAATGAGTGGGAAACACCCATTTAAGAGGTGAGGATGCCAAGACTTAGGCAGGGTGATTTCTCAGGGTCACACAGCTGGCAGGTGGCAGAACCTGGAACCACGTCTCCTGAGGCCCAGTTCCTCATGGCCTCATCCCCATCAAGAACCTGGGATCACCAAGATGTAGTATGGTGGCTGCCTTCTAGGGCAGCCAGCAGGCTGCTTGGGTGTCTGTCCCTGCATAAGAAGCACCCCAAAACTTGTGACTTGTTATTTCTCTCATTCTTGTGTACTGATGGGGCTCATCGGGGAGGCTCTCCCTCGGGGTCTCGCACTACAGGGAGGCTCTCCCTCGGGGTCTCGCACTACAGGGAGGCTCTCCCTCGGGGTCTCGCACTACAGGGAGGCTCTCCCTCGGGGTCTTGCACTACAGGGAGGCTCTCCCTTGGGGTCTCGCACTACAGGGAGGCTCTCACTCAGGGTCTCGCACTACAGGGAGGCTCTCACTCGGGTTCTTGCACTACAGGGAGGCTCTCACTCGGGTTCTTGCACTACAGTTGCAGTCAGATGGAGCCTGAGGCTGGGGTCATCTAAAGGTTCACCTGGCCTGCCCATGAAGAATGGCAGACCCACATGGCTGCCAGCTGATGCTGACCAGTGGCTGAGCGCTCAACTGGGTGTACATGTGGCCTCTTCATGGGGCTTGGGCCACTCACAGCATGGTGGTCAGGGTTCCACCAGGAATGTTATTGAGAGTAAGTGTTCTAAGAAGCAGGAAATGGAAACCACCAGACAAGTAAGTATAGGGCTACACCTACACTGGACAATATCCCCTTGGCTGCATTCTATTGGTCAGAGCAGTTCCAGCATCAGGCCAGAGTCAAGGGAAGAGAAAATAAATCCTACCTCTGGACCGGGGAAGAGACAGGTCAACTGTCTAAGCGATGGAAAATGTTGTGGCTATCTTTGGAAAAATGCAACATGTCCCTCAGCTCATGGCAAAGCAGACTAGACAACTGAACCCTTTGGAGAAGGCTCTGAGCACCCCACCAACTGCCCAAGAAGGGTCGAGCTGACTCGAAAGGCCTGGCCAGGCTGGTTGGTGGTGTAACGCAGGGGAAGAACTTAGGTCTGGAGTCAGGAGATAAGCTTAGCTTTGTGACTCTTGCCCAACTACTTTCTCTCTCAGGGCCTTGTATATGCATCTGGAATTGGGGAGCAGGACACCGGGGAGACCCTTCAGGGGGCAGTCAGTGATTTCACATCAGTCAATGACATTTTCATTCCTTGGACTAATTGCTCGTGCAGATGCAACCACCAACGCTTTAACTGCCCAGTCAGGAGCTATTTTCCGAGGCATTAATTTGAGTGGGACTTGAAGGTGGCCATGGAGTGCTCAGCCTCACTGCTGCTAATGACCACGCATGCCAAAGTCTCCGACACAGGTGTAAGTGGGCACTCTTCATGTCTGCTGCAGAAAGAGGGGAGAGGCAGGCAAAGGTGGGGCCCCGGGGGGAGCTAACGTTGGGCCAGAGCAGTTCTGGCTGATGTGCAAAGCAGAAGAGTGAGTGGGGCTGTGTGCCGTTAGGTGTTAATGATTTCCTCAACTGCTCAGCTGCCGTGGGGGAGTGGAGGAGCCTGAAGCCCAGGGCTCTGCAGATAAATGGCTTGGCGTGGTGTTAAGTCCTGCATTTAACAGCTTGATTAATGGACTGAAGGGGAGTGAGCCCTGCTGATGGAATGTGCAGGTGGCTGCCGGAGGTAGAACGGCAGGGCGTGGACAAGGAGCACAATGGAAATAACATCATGAGCTTGCGGGAGAGTCCTATGCATAACAGTCCCATCTTCAGTCGGAGGAAACTACCCAGAGCTGTTAATCCAGTCAAGAGGAGCTGCCATGGGCTGGGATTCCCAGGGAAGGTGGGGAGGTGTGGGCCCAGACTTCCCGAAGCTCACAGATGGTAAACTCAGAAATGTAAGCCCTTTGGAAAAAGAAACTGCCTTATAACTCAACAGTGCTTTTTCCACAAATGTCAAAGTATTTCAGAGCTCATCACAACCCTAGGTATAGGAAGGAGAAAGTCCCACCCACCAGTGAGTGTCCCGAGAGCCCTGCGTGACCCAGCCTGAGCAGAGCGCACACCTCCTCCTCCTCACCCTCAGAGTTCGCTGGGTCACAGCCCAGGAAGCTCCCAGACCCCCAGGTCTCTCACCATGGAGGCCCCTGGAAACTGGTGCTGCCACCCACTCCTATCAGCTGCCTCGGCCTCCACGGCTCTCCTCCTGCAGTGTTGCCGTGCTTGGCCTCTCCTTCCCTCTGCCACCAGCCTGCTTCAGGCTTCCGTCTCCTCTCATCTGAACAAGAAAGCAGCCCCTCTTGGCCTCCTTACCCCAGGGCCTCCCCCAACCTGTGCTTCCACCGCCATGCTCACTGATGCTTGGGAAAGCTTCCTGAACTGCAGTGCTTTTTTGCTCCACTCCATCTGGCATGACCAGTCCTTTCCAAGCTTCTCATTCACCCTCCTGCACATCCAAACTCAACTCTCCTCAAGTGCTTGGACGCAGTCCTCCCTGGGCCTCTGCCTCCGCTGCCATCCGCACTCATGAAGACGTCCAACCCAACACCTCCTCTGCTTACGATGCTTCAGCCCCTTCAGGGACCCTCTCAAGTACCACCTGTTAGGGGTGGAATTGGGTTCTCCAAAAAGATGTGTTCAAATCTTGGCCTTCGGTACTGTGAATTGGACCTTATTGGAAATAAGGGGGGCCCTAACCCAGTTTGACTGGTATCCTTATAAGAAAAGGAGAAGGGCAGAAGGACACATGAAGACAAGAGGCAGAGATTGGAGGGATGCTGCCACAAGCCAGGGGAAGCTTAGGGCTTCTGGAAGCCAGAAGAGTCAAGGAAGCACTCCTGATCCTTCAGAGGGAACTTGATTTTGGACTTCCAGCTCCAGAACTGTGCGAGAATAAATTTCTGTTGTGTGAAGCCACCCTCTCTGGTGTTTTGGTATGACCCCTAAGAAACAAAATATGCTGAAATCCACTCCAGATCCATATGGCTGGAATCTTGGTGAAGCTTTGGGCTGAATGGGACCTGGCAGGAAACAGAAGGCTGGGAAGGCTCTGTTCTCTGGGTCCTACAGATACTGTTGCAGGGACTTCTGTGGTGAGGGCTCCAGGCAAGGAAGAGCCATGCCTGAGCTTTGCAGGGCTCTTTGTAAGAGAAGAGGGGAGCATGCCCTGCTTGGAATATGACACAAATAAAACAAATGGAGCTACTGTCGCCAAGAGATTTAAAGTGGAGTCGGGAGGGCATTCTGGAGGTGAGCCTTAGGCAGGTGTCAGCCAGAAATCACAAACTGCCAAAGTATGCAGAGCCTCAAGCAACAATGTTCCTCAAAACCCAAGGACATCTGGACCAAAAAGCAAACCACTCAGCTATCCAACATGATGGATGACTACAGCAGCCCGAATACCCACCAACCACCAACAACTGGCCTAATCTACCTTCCCTTTAAAAGCCCTTGCCTGGAAATGCCAAGACAGGACATGATTTGAGTTGCTACCTGAGTCTCCACAAATTGCAACTCTAAGACCCCAAATAAATGCCTTTGTTGCTTCGCAGCTTCGTTTGTTATTTCTCAGTTGTCACACACAGCATAAGGACGAGACCATGTGGCTAATTTAAGGCGTCGCAGGCGTGGCTCAGTGAGCGTTACCGGCACTCATGAGGATGTGGCCTCACGGGGAAGGGACTCTTGTATCTTGTATCTTGTATCCTCATTGTATAGTGGTCCAACTGAGTCACGGAGAGCATGGGTGACCTGGGTAGGCCTCACACTGACACATCGTGAAGCCACGGTGGGCTGTGCAGCCCGACACAAACGCGTGCTCAGCACCTTGGTGCTTGGGTTGGACGGCCAGGAGCACACGGGGTGGGAACTGGGAGAACCGGCCTGTGCCTCAGGGAGCCATGCTCTGTGGAAAATCATGTAAGCTGTCGCCCCAGCCAGAGCCCTAGAGCCCAACCTTTCCCTCACCGGCATGTCCAACCGCCCCGTTTGGTTGAGATGCTTCCTGAGTCTCTCACAAAGCTCATTCTCCAGCCCAGCCCAGTTTCTGACCTGGACCATTGCAACAGTGTCCTAACTAATCTGAAGTCCACTGCTGTCCCCTCCAACCTGTTCCCACACTCAAGCCAGACGATTCTTCTAAATGCGAGGCTGGACCCGTCACCTCCTTCCCTCTACCCTCGTTTGGCTTCCATCGCTCCTGGATGACGCGAATGCCACTACTTCCTGACCCCATCTGCACCCCGCACTCTTGCAGCCTCATCGCTCACCCCTCCCCCTGCCTCGAGCCCTGCACGCCTCCCTGTGGAATTTCACTCACCTCCTTCAACGTGGCACGTGCTCTGAGTCTCACCCCCGGGTCTCTGCACAGGCAGGTCCCCTCCGACCAACACCCTGTTTTAGTCCCACTCCTTCCTTTGCTTGGCCCCTCCTTATCCTTCAATCCTGGTTGCAGATCAGTTCCCCCAGGAAGCCGCCCCTCACCCCAAAGCATGGGGGTAGGTCTCTGCGTTGCTCTCATAGGTCGGGGAACCCCCTGGGTCACAGCACACATCAGCATATGCCAGCTGCTGTGGCTAATACAACTGTTGTCTCCCCACTGGACTGGAAGCCTCCGGAAGGCAGTGCCACGCCTCTTTGGATGGAGTCTGTAAGGCAAATACAGATGCAGCTTGCGCTGTGCCCAGGACGAGGTCCAGTTACACGCACAGGCCTCCTCTGGTCCATCCCTTCTGACTAATGATGCAGTTCTAGGCACAGTCGCTGCACACCTGCCAGGCTGAGAGCTTACCTGGGGCTGCAGGTGTGCAGAGGTGGCGAGGACCCCTGTCCTCGAGGAGCTGGGAACCGAGCACAGAGACAGGGTGAATGGGGTAGGAATCACAGAAAAGGACAGGTGCTGGGCGAGCCCACGGTCACCCCCGGCTGTCCGCAGAGCACTCTGGGGTCATTTACCACCACGCACCCGAGAGGCCTCCAAGGTCTACTCTGAGACGCCAGAGGGAGAGCCCAGGCTCGCCGTGGCCCCGTCGCAGTGTAGAGGCTTTGGGACGGACAGGTTACATGGCAGGGCAGGACGCTGTGCGTCTTCCCAGGCTGCTCCCTGAACCACGGGCCAAAGGCCAGGCTCCAACCCCGGTTCTGCACCTTCATCGGCTCTGCAGCTTCCCTGACCGGCCTCAGCCTCTCGTCACAGGCAGGGCGCGGCATCCCGGGATCAGCATCTCTCTGCGGGCCTGCGGCTCACCTGACCCCAAAGCTGCAGGTGGAGCCGCTTCCTGGGCATCCTGGGCGCCAAGGTCAGATGCGCCAGATGGGGCCCCTGAATGCTGCCCTCAGGGTAACCCCCGGTTCTTGGGGCGGAACCGCAATTCCGTCCTGCTGAGCCCTCCACAGTGACCCCTACTGCTGACTGGCTGGGCCGGGCTTTTTTAGCCGTAAACAAGCAGAAGCCCGGAAGAGACACGACCGAGAGAGAGACTGCCATTGATCACCTTTTGGCTAAATCTTACAAGGTGATGTTGCAAACTAGGTAAGAAGTGCTGGGCGACCAAGAATGAGAAGCACAAAGCGTCCTGCGACCATTTTCTAGGACAGGACGTTCGCACTGCTTCATGCCTCCAGCCCCTGGTGTCTCAGGAACAGTCGTCAAACTGCCCTTCTGGCCTGAGAGGCAAACATCTGCGCCCCACGGACAGCAGCCGTCGCGGGTACCGAGGCGTCACTCTGTAAATCTGCACCACGACCGGGGAGCCAGAGAAGGGCCAGCAGCTTTATGAGGTGCCGTCTGAGTGATGGATGGGCCAGGGTGGTGGGGAAGGGGCGGGGAGGCGGGCGGGGGCTGGGGGTGGGCGGAGGGGTGAGAGCGCACACGCAGACACAGACACACAGACACACAGACACACCCCGCACAGCTCCCGGGCCTTACCCATAGCACAGGGTCACCAAATGCATTTTCTGTTGAAATGTACTCCGTGGGCTCTATCCTACCCAGTGCTAGAATATGAAATAAAAAAGAGGAAACGTTTAACTAAAACCTCAGACATTGGATCTTGCATAGATTGGGTGCCCTTGGTGCCTATTTTTCTCCATTTTGGAATGTAATTTTGGATTGCGGAGCATTGGGTACGTGCATTTAAGAAAAACAAAATTGGTCATCATAGGAAGGCAGAGGAAACTGAGAGAAACTAACTTTTACTGGGTGCCTGCTCTGTGCCAGAACTGCCCCTGTTGTGTTGCAATTGTAGTCCCATTTAATACTCACAGTGTGGGGGCTGCATCGTGGGCCCCGGTTTGGCCATGTTCTAGGTCGTGGCCCCACTCTAGTGGGTGTGGCCCCCTTGGAAGTAAAATCTAGTCAAGATGTCCCTTCAGCTAAGGGGCAGCCCCACTGAGCCAGGCTGGGCTTTAATCCGGGTCACTGGTGTCCTTTCTAGGCAGAGTGAGAGTCAGAGAGAGAAGGGAAGCCCGGGCAGCAGCCAAGAGCCAATGGAACCGGAGGAGAAAGGAGAGGACGCTGCCATGGGTGGAAATGCCCAGGCGACCCACAGATTTCCATCCAGTCAGAAGACACCAACCCAGGAAGAAGCAAGCCTTCTAGTCTCTGAAACCATGAGCCAAACAGCTCCTGTTGCTAAGTCAACCCATTGGACGGTGTTGGCTTTAGCAGCTGGGAAGTTAAAACACACCGTCATGTTTTGAAAGAGGCATTGCTTTGCACACTTGCCGAATGGAGAAAATGAGTGTCAACGCCACGTGCAAATTCACGTAAATGGACAGAGGCAGAGGGGGCTGGGACCCCAGCTGAGTTAGCTGATGGCAGTGTGTGCTCGGCCTACACGCCCACTGGATGTGAGACATGTTTATTGAACTGCCGACACAATGAGGCTGTCCGCCCAACAGGTCCACTCAGAGCTCAGCCAGTATTTACTAAGGGTATGAATCACCTATGCAAAAGGGCAGCTCTTTAAAATCTTTCCCTTAACAGCTTTTAATTTTACTTACAGGTGTTATCAATTCACAGATTCAATTCAGTTTTTCCCTTAAAAAAATTAAACAAGATGATAACATTGAAAGTGGGGAAAGTCCAGCTCAGGAACTCCTCAAGACTCAATCCAAGTCCGCACATGGGAACATCAGATGTTTGCTACTGAAAGAATGATAAGGAAAAGGCACACATGAATGAAATGAATGTTTTTCATTTTTATGGGTGAACTGGTGGGCACACAATCGTCAAATTCAAGGTCCTAGAGAAATGACCCAACCCGTGAAATGAAGGGCCTGAACTCACTGGGCAGTGGTTGTGAGAGAGACCAAGGGTTCCAGGGAGCATAGGGTCTCAGTGGCACCCAGCAACCTGGAAGCAACCGACCTCTGATGAGCTGATAGTCAGGTAATAAGCAGAAGCCTTTGTCTGCAAGAAGTGGGTGCTGGCAAGAGGAATTCAATTCACCTGGACACAACAGGGAAGAAATGGACTGGAGGATACAACCTGATGATGGGGAAAACAGCTGGGGAGCTGTGGTAGCAAATCAAACAGGTGATGATGAGGTTGTGGCCACAGGCATGGGCGGGGGGGCAGGTAAATACAGAGGAAAGATAATAGTTTCAACTCCAGTTGATTGCGAGGGACATGGAAACATCAAGGTTGATTCTCAGATTTCCGACTTGGTTGATGAGGTGGGTGAGTGGTGGTTTCTTTCCTAAAAAGAGGGAAATGTAAGGGCAGAAAATATTGTCATAGAAACCAAGGAAGGATAACTGTTCAGATGGAAGGAAGATCTACCATTTCTCCAGAAGCAAAGTTTTAGAAATGATGAAATATGGAAGCAATGAACTTTCTGTTTCCTTCCACATATTAGTGCTGTCTGGAGAAATCTCCATTTCAGAACACCTAAAGCCCTGGACGAAATGTAAAACAAAGGTGCCCATGGAAAGGCTCGGGGCCTGGGCCTGAAACAAGAGGGCATGGTCTGGAGAGAGTCCAGGGACTTCGCTGGAGGCATCTGCATGTCCCAAAGCCTGGATTTAAAAGGCCATGTGCTCAGGCACAGAGCACAAATCTGGGAGCTGGAGAAAGGCTGGAAGTAAAATCAGAGAACCTCAAGTAAAGCTAGAACCCCTAAATGTGATACGTCAGTAGGTGAAACTTGGGGAAAAACTACTCTCCTAAAAGAGATGGTCTTGGTCTGAGAGACCTGAAAAAAGGAAAAATATTCCCAAATAATTTCTAACACAAGCCCCATACTCTTAAGACTCTGGGGTTGAAATTCACATTACTTACACGGAAAAAGAATTGCAAATTTAGTTTAAATAAGTATCAGCTTAGTCATTTCTCTAGCCATCTGGCAGATGCAAATTTTGAAGAATAAACTCTAAACTTAACCTTCAATAGAGGAAGTTCTATAGAACATTGGTTCACTATCACATATTACAAATCACACAAGGGAAAAAGCCAGAGTCAGAAGAGTCTACAAATAGCAGAAGATGCTCTACAAAGATCGAAGATGTAATTATCAGACGATAGAATATAAAATAAATCTTTCATATGTTTCCAGAAGTAAAAAAAGATTTTAAAAGTACAGTGGCAAGAAATGATCAGAGATGTGACTCATCAGATACAAAAACTAGCACCAATAAAACTACTAAATATGAAAAAATAATAGCTAAAATAAGAAACTCAGTAAATAACATAAATGACAGGTCAAATATAGCTGAAGATAGAATAAGTAAATTGCAAAGTAAATCTGAATAATTAACGTAGAGTTTAAATGTAAAAGAGGTGGAAAGTATGAAAGAGAGATACAGACTCGAGGACAGAGAGAGGCAATACTTGAAGAGAAAATTGAAGGGAATTTTCCATAATAATTGAAGTGATTCCCAAGCAGAATAAATAAGGAAAAAAACACTCTGGAGGACTCATGGTGAATTAAGGAACAACAAAGACAAAGAAAACATCTAAAATAAGAGAGAAAAAACAGATAATTAAAAGGTGTGGAACAGTTGGTTTAGCAGCTGACATTTCAGTAACAAAAGCAGCCAGAAGATTGTGGAGTAACAGCTTCAAAATATTGAGAGAAAGTAATTTGCATTCTCAAACATTATGTCTAGAACATCTATCTTTCAAGAATGAGGATGAAGTAAGGACTCCTCAGACAAACAAAAGAGGAGAGAATTAACAACCAACAGACTCCTTTGGAAGTATTTTTAAGGACTTTGCTTCAGGAACATGGAAATGGTCCCAGAAGGAAGGTCTGATATTCAAGAAGGGGTGATGAGCAAAACAGCAGTAAATGTGGGTAAATCTAGACCCTTCCTTAAAAGCAGTCATAATAATGCCCACTTTGTGTGTGGAAGAGAAACAGTATAGCCATAAATTAATGAAAGCAATAGCATATAAACTGGGGAGGGATGACCATGCTTATAAAGTCTATTCTGTTGCTTGGAAGTAAGCTTGGAAATAAAAGGATAGAAAAAGGCAAATACGAGAAAAAAAAAGAACTGTAATAGCTATATTGATATCAGACCAAAATAAAGGCTAAGGCCGAAAAGCATTTTTAGAAATAAAGAGGGTCGCCACATATTGATAAAAGGTTCCATTTATCAGGATTATTAAGTTTTGTGTGATATAATAAAAATATATTAAACAAAACTCGACAGAATAATTAAAAGAAATTAACAAAACCACCATCTTAATGAATATTTAGCTAATGAATATCTTTCCTAGGAATTGATAGATCGGTAAAGCTAACCAACGCTTAAGTAACATAATTAAAAATCTAGATTCAATGGACATACACAAAACATTGCACCCAAAGACTAGAGAATAATTATTCTGTCATAAATACATGGAGCATTTCTAAAAAAATGACCATATCCTAAACCCAAAGCAAATCTCAACAAAGTTTAAAGAATGGGTATCCCTACTTAGACCATCTTATTTAACCACTTTGCAATTAAGTAACAAAAAAATAGCAAAAGGATGCTGCATCTTTGAACCTGTCATAATTCTAGGCCATACTCACTGACAGGCTGAGTCTTAAGCCAGTTGGGGAGTGTGCCAGTTTGAAATGATGTATGTACCCTAGAAAAACCATGTTTTAATCCTAATCCCATTTTGTAAAGGCAGCCGTTTCTTCTAATCCCTATTCAGTATTGTATGTTTGAAACTGTAATTAGATCATCTCCTTGGAGCTGTGACACAATCAAGAGTGGTTGTCAAACTGGATTAGGTAGAGATGTGTCTCCACCCATTTGGGTGGGTCTTGATTAGTTTACTGGAATCCTATAAAAGAGAATGACAAGACAGAAAACCAGGAGATTCAGAGAGAGCAGAATGACATAGCCACGAGAAGCAGAGTCCAACAGCCAGTGAACTTTGGAGATGAAGAAGGAAAACGCCTCCCGGGGAGCTTCATGCAACAGGAAGCCAGGAGAGAAAGCTAGCAGATGATGCCGTGCTCACCATGTGCTGTTCCAGATGAGAGAGGAACCCTGACTGTGTTCACCATGTGCCTTCTCACTTGAGAGAGAAACCCTGAACTTCATCAGCCTTCTTGAACCAAGGTATCTTTCCCTGGATGCCTTAGATTGGACACTTCTATAGACTTGCTTTAATTGGGACATTTCCACGGCCTATAAACTGTTAACTTGCAATTTATTAAACTCCCCTTTTTAAAAACTGTTCCATTTCTGGTATCTTGCATTCCAGCAAATAGCAAACTAGAACAGGGAGACCCAGTAAAACCATCACTTCCATGGATGAGCTAAAAGCAACTTCCAGCTCAGATCTAGATGGGCTGTGTCCTCAGGGCCTCTTGCCAACCATTATTCTGGAACTCCTCCCCACCATCCACCTACTCAGAGAGGTCTTCCCTGGGCCAGACGGCCCTTCAACAAATAGCCGTCAAAGCTGCTGAGATTCAGGTCTCCCTTGTCCTTCTGTGGTTTAGAGCAGCTCCCCCACCCCGGGCACAAGTGCTCCGCCAGCCCAGAGTTGGGGGCAGTCTGACCCCAGCCCGTGTCCTTGCAGGCCACCAGGTCTGTGCGCTGGCAGCTGTCCCAGATGCGGGCAGCATGGAGGGGACCCTCGGGGGGGGCTGCCCCTCCCAGGCTCCTGCCACCTGCCCCCTCAGGCAGCTACCCCAGGCCTTGAGGTGAGACAACTTTGTGGCCAGGTCTTCTGCCACCAAAATACGGTTTCTAACCAGAGAGCATGGAGTGGCGTGCGTAGCGGGGAGCACGGCCTAATAACACGCCCAGCAGCTTCTGTGGAAAATCCGATTAGCTATTTCTTCACCCCGCCGTGGCGATCGGCACGCCTGCCTGGCCAGGGGGAGGGGCAGGGGGTGTGCCACCTGTGCCCGGAGCCCAGCTCCTTGTTAGCTGCATTTCTGTTTACTGACTGGTCGCATTTCAAATTTTGCAAAGATCTACTTTTTCCAGCGGTTTGTTCATTTAGCATTTATTAAGCTCTGGGCCCCGATGAGATGAAGGGGTGTGAAACGGGGCTGCTGGTTGTGGACTTGGTGAAGGGCTCTCAGACTGAAGGCCGAGGGGAGATTCAGGATGGGGGGTGGCAGGGGGTGAGTCCGCCCCCCACCCAGGGCACGGTCAGCTCCCAGCCTGGCCCTAGGGAATAGAGCATGGACAAGGCGACGATGGTCCAGCCGGGGAGCCCAAGGACAGCGGGCGGGCTCTGAGGTCACCACCCCGGGGGAAGAAGCCGTCCAGCCTTGGGCCACGAACCGGTAGACTCCGCTGGTGAACCTCACCCATGCGTGGTGTGTATTTTAGTCACGGGGAAACTGAGATGGCGGCTGCTGAGAGGCGCTGCGCTGAGGGCAGGGGCTGCGGGAGCACCGGGCGAGGGCAGCGGAGGCCGTCGGGGGCTGCGCAGGAACCACCTCCTGTGCTGCTCTGCAGAGGCGGCAGCACCCAGGCCAGGGTCCGAGGAGCACCAGCAGCTTCTGGGCTGAAAACGGAGAGAAGAACTTGCTGCAAAGATGGAAGCACCAAGGCCAAAATGAAACCCGATTTAAATGTTTTTTGCTTTTTTTTTTTTACTAGGCCAGGGAAACTCCATCAGGGCCAGTCAGGCTGGGGTCTGCGCTCTCCAGCAGAATTTAAAATTTGTCCCTCTTTGTCTTCTGCGGCGACCAGATGACCAACTCATGATCAGCAGAGCCATATGACTTCAGTGCCCCATTGGCACCCCTGTGCACGGGGGCTTGAGGGCTGACGCAGTCGCCCAGGGTTAAAGAGAAAGAGCAAAGGCTGGCCACGGAGGAGCGAGTCCACGCAAAGGCTGACCATGCACCAGCACACAGCCAAAGCAGGGCACGGCTCAGCGGGAAGCCCTGGGAGAGGAGCAGTCTACACAGCCCACCGACCTGGGGTGTGGACCCCACGAGAACAGGCTCCACGTACTTCCTACTGCGTCCTCTTCACAAAGTACAGATTAATTTCCTCAAAATAACATCATCAATTTTATTAAGTTGATGCTGTAAATATGAATGAGATTTTCATTTTATCTGTTATCATTATACGTACCTCTTTTCACTCTTTGTTGCGTAAGCTGTTATAAAGGATCGGTACTTTGGTTCATATCAATACATATTTCAGTAATATTATAATAAAATAATATAGGGCAATGCAACATGCACACGAGAATTGTTTTGCTCTAAACGGATCCATATCTTCCCTGAGTTTGAGAAACCCTGGTCATTTCATCTTTCTTCATAAAAATAATTGCCTCTACATCCCGTAACACTAATATTCCATAACATTCTGCCTTTTCCTTATCTTTCAATGTTAAAACTCTGCTTTTCATTATCAAAAAAGCCAAGCTATTCTATCCTCAGCTCCACACTGTAAATTAAAGAACAAGACATTCCTTTAAATTAGCTTTCATAAAATGTTGGCATACAGTTTTAAAAAAAAAAGATGATGAAAAATGTGAAAACATCAATGACTTTTTTATCAGAGAGACTTCCTTCACCTCTAAAAAAGACTGGAACTAATTTATATAGCCCTGAAAATAGAAAAGAAGGACGGAACTCGTCAAGTTCTTTTTTGAAAATCAAAACTAAAACTATTAAAGGCAAATTTTTCTCATAGTTCTCTTATTGTCAAAGGTAACCTCATAGATTTATACCATACTTCCCCATTTGGACAAATCCTGTAACTGCCAGGTAAAGAATCACTTGTGTGGATCTGCCTGGACGCCAGCTCACCCTATGTATCAAACAAGTTCCACTTAGAAGTTTTTCCAGCTTTTCAAAAGGAGCTTGTGTCCCTTTGAAATTCCCTTAAAGAAGAAATTCCACCTCTGCTTTTTATTATAGTATTGCATTAACTCTTATATTAGGATAAAGAGAAACATACTCCATCCTTTAAACATTATGAAAGGGAAATGTCACTCTCACTAGCTTTTTCTTTTTGAGGAATTCTAATCCATTCATATCCTCAAAGGCTTTTTCCTTTTTGGCGGGACGTTTCAGGGCCAATTAATATTAGCCCCAGAGAAATAGTTCAAGAGTCTTCTTTCCAAAGCCTCAGAAACTACCCACATTCTTTTAGTTTTATCTTAATAAAGAGATAAGTGGCATTTGAGAAGCTAGGGATCCAAACAGACCGAGGCGATATTTCAAAGGATGGGGCATTTCCGTGGGGAGTGAGCAGAAAGGAGAGCATGAGCGACCCAGAGAGAATACGATGCTGCAGTAGCACGAGCTGGTAATAAGAGCTAAGAGCCCCTTGGCTATCTCAGCAGCCCCGTCACTTCCGGTGCATGCTGGCCGCCTGTTCCAAGTTGCACAGTGAGGACGCACCACTCAGCTTGGGCTTGGGGTAAAACGTTCTTTTGCTAGGTCAATCCCGCTGTCCGTGAGCATGGGGAGTTGATATTGTTACAAGAATAAATAAGAATTATTTGAATTAGGAAACTGGTTTTGAAAGGAAAGCTCAGAGAATGGCTGAGAAGAGGAGAGAATGATGTCGTATTCTTCTGAAGTCACTGTTTTACTGGCAATAATATACTCTCCGTTTAAATATGCAACTTTGTGTAGATTTTGTGCCTTCTAATCATGTTTTTCATTTCCACTGTAGTTTCTGGAAGTATTTGTATTGCACATTCATAGTGAACATAAGTCATTATTGGTGTATTCTCTTATTTGGCTATATTGTTTATTATAAAATGTGTAAATCATTAGTCATAACTCATTTTAGATAAATTCTCTCAGCATCATTACAGGAAGAAGCACCACTATTTTAAGAGCCATTCTCAGAATAGCTCCAGGATAGACTAAAACTCACTGAATGAAGTCTCATTGTTGCACCATGGAGGTTACCAGCCAATGACCGTCCCTGAATCCATATGCCCTCCACTCCACTGCAAGCCCATTTATCAACTAGATGTTGTTGCTACATCTGCCTGCCTTCCTATCACATAGCATAACTAGAGATAATGGGCTATGCTCTGCTAAGTTTCAGTCTCACAGAGCAACAACAGCTTTGCCTTTACATTGATCTCCTCCTCTTCGTCCTTTTCATTACTCACGGACAGTGGAGGGTGCCTTCCTGATCAACTTCGCTCTCTTCTCTCTCTTACTGTGCTTGCACATAATCAGAATAAGTTAGGTTTTTGTTACAGCAACACTTAGGCTTGGTCCAGTTTGCAAGACGGCATGTAAAATAACTTCAATAACTGAAAAGTGTAATATAGGAAGGGAAGACCTCACGAGATGGTCTTCACAGCAGCCTGGAGCCGGCAGCAGATGAAGGGCAGTGAACTTCTTAGACACAAGTAGGAAGGAGCCCATGTGTAAAGCAAAGAGGAACAATAGAAAGGAGCCTGTGGGGTAATCTAGGAGTAATTGGCTCCAAAGCCCACTGCCAATTCTTCCTACTGCACTGCGTGTAATTCGGACGTTCCTCTTTCTTGCGCTGGTCTGAGAGCTCGGTAAGACCAAGGCTGGGTTTTCGCTGGTTTGCAGGCCCATTACCAAGCACAGCACATAGCTATAGTAAACCCTCAATAAACACATAATGAATGAATTCAGGACGGCTTACAAGTGTGAAACGACCCCAGTTTCCCACAGTAGCGAAATGGTTAAATAAATCATGTGCATTGATACGATAGAAAAGATTACAGACATAGAAAGCTTTATTTTTAAAGATTTTTTAATGACATGCGACAATTCTCCTGATGAGGCATTAAATGAAAATATAAATTTACACATTTTTATGTGCCTCACAATCCCACTTTTCTTTACAAGTTCCAGCCATCCATCCATCCATCCATTCATTCATTCGAAACTATTTATTGAATGTACACTATTGCAGGCCCTGTTCTGGACGTAGACGTACGTATGTGTACACCTTTGCATCTGCGTGTGCGGGTAAAAACAAATACCTCACGGAGTTACATTGTAGCCAGGATAGATGGAGTACACAGAATTAAAAACTTTATATTTTATTAGGAGCTGGCAAGCACGATGAAGAAGAATGAGACAGGAGGTGTTACCTGCTGCTTTCAGGGGACTTCTGCATGAGACTAGCAGCAGGCTCACGCACAGATTGAACGAAGCTTGCAGCAGGTGAGAGACGAAGCCACACAAACATCAGAGAGATTGTTCTAGATGGAGTAGGAAGCTAATGCATTCTGGGTCAAGAGTGAACGGGCGTGTTTAGGGCAAGGGCAGTGTGGCTGGAGCCAAGAGAGGCGGAGGGTAACTGGGGAGGAAGTGAGACAGGTACTGGGATCCAGCACATTCAAGGCCTTGTACGTCACGTAGGGAATGTGCCTTTCACCTCAAACAGGATCGTTTTGAGCAGGGAAATGACAAGACCTGAATCAGATGCTGAAAGAAAACTTCTGTCTGCTATGTTAAGAAAAGGCTGAAGGGATCCAAGACTTGATACTTGCATGGATGTGTACTTGATAAACTCCACCGTAGGCTGTAAAACAGTACAAGCCTTATGGGACCCAGAGTATCAGCAGCCTGTGCAACTGCGGGGGATTATACTGATACTTTTTTAAATGAATTTTTCAGATATCCTCTGGTCAGACAGTAGAGGAAAGGGCAATGGGGGTTGCAGTGACCCTGTTTTAAGATTCAACCCACTCTTAAATATAGGAAATTATTCAGAAAGCTTGTTAGAATGTATTAAAATCTATGCCCCTTCAAAAGGGGAAAAGAAGTGAAATAAAATAAGGCATCAGTGGCCAAGAGAGATCAATAGAGTCAAGAGGCTATTCTGGAGGCTGCTCTGACGCAAACTTCTGTTGGATAGTGCTGATAGCCATGGCTGGCTAACCCCCAGTTGTCACTTCTGTTGACTCTTAAGAACACCTAGGGCTCTAACTGAGACACGATAAAGGTTTCATGCACTAGGTTTGCCTTCCTGGAATGTATAATTCCCAGAGGGTTACTAGGTCAGATAAATCGTAAAACCCAGAGGCACCAGCCTCTCCAAGACTATCAATTAATTACATCCCCCTATCCTTTAGTGTGGACATGCCTTCTCAACATGGCAAAGTCAGAAGGGACATTGCCCAACGATCCCTATAGATTGGGAGAAGGACCAAAGGAGAAGGAGGAGGTATTACAGAGAAAATGGAATTTAACAAACAAGTATGAGTGCTGAACCACTGTATCAATATTTCCTCTAGCCTCTGGAGCAGCTGGAAGGAGAAGTCTGAGATGGTGGAATGGTAGGCAGCCCACGACGAACTCTGGGATTTGTTCTGTAGCTGCTTGTTGAAGTGTGGTTGGAAAATTATTGCCTTCATCATTCTTTGCTTTGTATGTATGTTATATTTTACAGCAGAAAGTTTTAATAAACCTATGCTCCTGTATCCATTCTACTTTACAACATCTCTGGGTGTTCGCACGGCGAGCTATGGCTGGTTGCACGTAGGTACTGGGGCACGCTCGGGTCTTGCGTTGAGCAGGCACTCAGGTTGTTTTCCACAGCTGCAAGCTCTCTGCCAAGGGGAATAGAATAACGAAAACCCAACAGCTCCTCATGGGGTCCTGACAGCTTGTTACTACGACGTTTTTCCTGAACGACAGAAAATTGTCTCTTATTCGATGGTATAGTATCAAATTCCTCTGTCCTCCCCTTGTTCCCACCTGGGGTAGTTTGAAGCTGCCACGTACCCCAGAAAAGACCGGCCATTCATCCACTCCTGTGGGTACAGACCTCGTGGGACCTTTAGACCAGGTCATTTCTGTTGAGGTCTGCCTCAGGGTGGGGCTTAATCCCCTTGACAGCCTTCGTAAGAGATGAAATGAAGAGAAGCTCCTAGAGAAAACCCTGGAGAAGGTAGGGAAGGACCCACAGAAGCTCAGAAAAGAAGCCACCGGGACCAGAAGCTGAAAGCAATGAAACCTGGGAGGGAAGGACCAGCAGATGCCAGCCCCGTGCCTTCGCATGTGACAGAGGAGTCCCTGATGCCAGCAGCCTGTCTTCAGAGTCCAGGTATCATCCTGTTGATGCTGTGAATCGTGACATTTTCACAGCCTTGGAATTATAAACTCGTAAGCTAATAAAACCCCATTGTAAAGCCACCCATTTCTGGTCAGTTGCATTTCGACAGCCTTAGCAGGCTAAAACACCACCCCAAACACTCAGCCCACTGGACATCTTTGCAAAGCTTCTCCTGAGAGTTTTACCTGCAGAGGTTAAACCCAGTGGAGAGTTTTAGAATGACATCACCGTCTTTCTATTGGAGAGCAATTAAAAATCTGTCCTTTCATTCTGTTCTCTGCCCTTCACCGTGGGCCAGTGTTGATAATACAGGGCACAGGTGTCTTATCACACGTGAATGCATCCATGTAAGGTGAGCCCCTGCTGCGGGGTGACGTTGAAGCCCGGATGTCCCTTGGTTTCCTGGGAGGCTCTGCCAGACCCCACCCGGCTGGGCCAGACCACCAAGATGGAGCCTCTTTGACAAGGTCATGTGATTCATAGTGGGGGGTGAGGGGGCTCTCCAGGGCCATTGAGGTTGCAAGGTCACTTCTGACCCTACACTTAAAAGTCATTTCAAATGATGGATGATCCCACTTATGATTTCAGCAAGACACCTTATTTAATTTTGATTCCTGAGGCCAGTGGCCCTGACTCCCCTTGGGGAGCAGACCCCCTGGGTCCTAGGCACATCCGTGTTGGCCCATCTTTTCTGAAAGTCAGATTGCCTTCTCATATGTGAGTGCCCAGATCTTGTCCCTGGAGAGTAGTGCTGAAGAGGACAGCTCCCTGCGGGCCCTGTGCAGGCCGGCGGCGACCACTGCCCGAAGCGGTGCCTCTCACCCTTACAAGCAGCTGACTTCATGGAGAGGAAGCGAATGTTCCCGGAGCGTACGTGCCACGTTCCAGCCCTTCCATATGAAAAACAGCTCTCTAAAATCAACACCTTCTACTTGGCGGCTGCCTGCATCGCCTTGCTCAGTGATTTCATCTCAGGCTCTGATCCCAGAGCACACTCAGGCGAGCGCATGAAAAATGGGGACGCATCAGAAGCTGTCATCTGGCACACAAGTGCTAAGTGTATCAACAGTTCAGGGACTGGTAACGGTTCAGATACTGGCTCAAAAATGTCAGCCAAAGTCATGTAAAGAACTGTGGCTACTTAGAAATTTAAGAAATTAGCTTAACAGTTGAAACAATTTAAGTGCTCTTGTAAAATACTTTCCCATGGAGAGGTGCACAAATAAATGTGCTATAAAAGGAAAGTACAAATCAATATATTTTATAAATTATTAGAAACTATTATAAGTCATCATTTTGAGGGTTCTGAAAATATCCAGTATTTATCGTTGATTTCTCTATGGCCCTATAAATTTAGATTTCAAAATCTTTTATAACTCAAGGACAAAACGAGCAGTTTGCATGAAAGTATAAATGCTCTTGAGGTTTTGTTTTTTGTGCTTTCATCAGTCTTATGGTGCCAAAAAATCTTCTAATATGAATTAGATTCATCTACCAAAAATGCATTGTAACATTCATTGGAAACTTCGAGCTATGCAACAGATGAAAATTCTAATTATAGGACAAACTATTTGGTGATTATTCACTTGGAAACACTCTATGTGGAACCACTTAGAGTCACAATTAATTTTTTAAATGATTAAAAAAAAGAAGGAAAAAAGACAAAAAGCAAAGGTTCCGATGTTTTAGGGACCTCGTAAAAGAGGTGATAAGGCAACTCAATTTAGGAAAAACAAGTATGTACATGAATTAGCTGGCTATTTAGGTAAACTAACAAAGAATAATAACCAGAGGAGCCCAGTAGAATATTTAAATTTGCTGAGGTAGATTGTTGTTCATTATTTCACTTTCTAAGCTCCCAGCTGCTGTACTTATCAGTTTTGTGAATCAATAGTTTTCAGAATAACAAAAATGGGAGCGGATATATTTTTTCAGCTGGACATTAGTTAATAATTGTTTGCGGTCAATTTGTATGGCAATTAATTCTTAATTCTTAATTAATTTGTATGAATTAAATTCTTTTGCTCATACTCCTCAGTGCGGTCGACTTCTTGGATTATCACTGAAATCCATTTAAATGAAGCCGTCGTTTGTTCTGTTCTGTTAAATTCTATTCCTTTTTCCTCCAAATCCCTTCATCATGCGGATTTGGTGACGTCCTGCCTGTCCTGGATAAAATGGGATTAAGGAAACTTTAAACAGACATGGTTGTCTTGCAGAAAAGCAGCAGATTCTCACTGGCCCGTGTGGCGTCAGCACCCCGCGCGTGCAAGGCCCCAGGCAGCCGCGGAGGGGAGCGTCAGTGCTCAGCACAGGCCCCGCGCCACCGAGGTGTTTACTTCGCTTCACTTTTCAGTTCCGCTCCTCTCTTCCTCTCCTAGAAGGTCCTCGATTCCTTTAACTCATAATGCAATATTGTATGCCTGTAATTGTCCTTCTTCAATGCCTGAAACTTGAAGTCAGTGGTGTTTCACAATTTGAACTTTCTCGTAGCAATCCCGAGAGGTAGGTAATAAGACCCTGATTCTCCAGAGGTGGGGGAGAGTGAGCACTCAAGTGCTTCATGCCCTGAGAGGTGGCACACATCTAAAAGAGCCGCATTTGAGCTGGCCCTGGTCTGCTTTCGCTGCCTGGGTCACGCCCTCAGGGCCTCAGCCGCTGCCGGTGGCCCACGGGTTTCCCTTCCCCGTGTCCTCACGTGGGACAGCGCTCGGTTTGTGGGCAAAGTTTCCCAGTTACCACCTCAACCGCACAACGCCACGCCTGGCGCAGGAGGTCACAGAGGGAGGGCTGGGGTAGGAGTGGGGTCACCAGCTGACAGACCGTGAGTGGGCTGCCTCGATGTCCTCAGCCTTCGTCCCTCCTCAGGAAGTGTGGACAGTCTCCTGACACCGCGGGGTGCTGTGCAGATTGAGGGAGCCCAAGCGCCCAGGAGTGTCGTGCTGGGCTGGGGTGCCATGCCTGCTTCTGCTTGCCTCTGCCTCGGTTGTCTGTGTGGCACGTCCACTCGTAAGAGAAGCCCAGGATTCCTGGCCGGGCTGCAAACCCCACCCCTCTGTGCCCAGAAGGCCTCTTGGTTATTGGAAGGTTCGCTCCGCTTCTGGCCCTCCCTGCAGCCCTCTTGGGGTGGCTGTTTTCTTCCCCTCACCTGGGCACTCCTGGGACGGAGACGGGCCAGGTGATCTGCTGCTGCTTTCAGGTCCCTCCATGGACGCTCCTGCCACCACCCTCCAAGCCTCCTTGTTGCCACCCTCTAAGGACCGCAATTGCTTCCTCCCCTTCCTGAAGTCCGGCCCTGTCTCCCTGCCGCCCTCTCCAGCATGCTCCCTGCCCTGGTTCTCAGGGTTTGGACATTTACACAGAAGGTCCTGCAGATGCTCTGAACCCCAGTTCCTTGACTTTCTTTCCTCCGGAGATCCACTGCTGGCAGAACAGAAGATCCAAAAGGGAGTGGACCTGGCTTTTCAGGTGCTCGCCTCTCTGGCCCCTCTCCCGCCTCAGTCCTCACCGGCAAAGCCAGCTGTCATCGGCCCCTCCCCTGGCCCTGCTGCAGATGTGTGTCCAGAGGGAAGCGCAGCACGCCAGCTGGCCGTTCCATACCCTTCAGGCAGCCGACAGCGCTGCTCCATGCCCCTCCACCCCGCCGCTCTCCTTCTGTCCTAAACGGTGATTTCCACACAGTCTTTCTCTCCTCCCAAGCATTCACAGCACCTCCCATCCCCAGCACTCCCCAGTGGCAGGAGTCAAGTCAGAGCTCCATGCACTCCAGATGGGACTCCCCTTCCCTTCTCTGGGCTCCCCAACACTTCTGGAAGGAGCATTGGGGCCCCAGAGCTCTGCAAGCCCCAAACCAGGCCCACAGCCCTCCACTCCCCAGTGCCTCATTGCCCCGACTCTCACAGCTCTGACCCTGCATCTAACTGGAGGTCACCAGGCCTCGTCCCGGCCACCCTGCCTGCCTGTGTCCCAAGTCCCGCAAGCTGCCCAGGACCCCGGGGCCCAGGTCATCTTCAAGCCAACTCCAGTTCCCACACCGCTTCGTGGGCCCGGCCCTTTTCCCCAGCTCTGTTTGCCTTCCTGGCACTAGCACCCTCTACTTGACCATTTGGCTGCCTTCCTCCCTAGAATATAAGCTCAACGAGGGCAAGGGTTTGCCTAATTTATTCACTGCCGTTTCTGTGGCTCTTAGAACGGTACCCGGCACAGGGTAGGAAATAAGTAGTTATGGAATGAATGAATGGATGAATGAATGCTCACTCTCCTAAGAAAAGAGGAGCAAACAGACCAGATGCCCACATCCACCTCACGTCTGAGCCTGGCTTCCTCTCGTGCATCGTCAGTGACTCCGTTTTACCTCCTTTGCGGCTGAGCTATTTTAAGGTTTATATGACAGACTGATAACTTATCCCACTGCATCTAAGTGATAACGTGTGCTGCACACATGTCTGAGAGACTTACCATGCTGCACTTCCACTTCTCTCCTCCCACTGTGTTACTGCTGCCGTATGCTGTGCTTATACATGTATTATAAACCAACAACTGATCAGTCTTTAAAGAGCTCAAACTAATAGGAAAAATACTTTATATTTAGCCACAGCATTAGTATTTTTGGTTCCCTCTACCCCTTCTTGCAGAGCCAGATTTCCACCTAGTATCATTTTGCTCCTGCCTGAATGACTCCTCTCAGCATTTTGTCCAACACATCTCTAGGGGACAAAGCCTTTCATCTTTTACGTGTCTACTGACGTTTTCGTGTCACCTCTGTTTGTGAAAAATAGTTTTGCTGGGTATAGAATTCTATGTTAATTGTTTCCTCCAGTACTTTAAATGTATTATTCCTCTGTCTTCTGTCTTTCATTTTTTCTGACGAGAAGTCTGTTGTCATTCGTTCCTTTCTTCCTGTGTATGCAGTGTGGGCTTGTTTCCCTCTGGCTGAGTTTAAGACGTTCTCTTTTTCACCAGTTGTAAGTAGTTTAATTACAATGTGCCTTGTAGTTTTCTTTATGTTTCTAGTGCTTGCAGGTCATTGAATTTCTTGAATCTGTAAATTTAGTTTTCATAAAATTTGGAATGATTTTGGCCATTATTTCTTCATATAATTTTCAAACCCCTTTCTTACTTCTCTCTTCTGAAGTCTCTAATTGCACATATACTAGGCTGCTGGAAGTTTTCCCACAGCTCATCAATACTCTCTGCAGTAATTTTTCAGTCTTTTATCTCTCTGTGCTTCATGTTGGATAGTTTCTTTTGCTATATTTTCATATTTCACTGATCTTTTTTGTGCATTATGTAATCCCTTCATCCCATACTGTGCATTTTTCATCTCAGATATTGTGGTTTTTATATCTAGATGTTTGATTTTTATCTTTTATGTATTGTCCATTTCTCTATTTAACATAGTCGATCTTTCCTCCAGCTTCCTGAAAATATAAAATAGTTGTAATAACAGGGCTCAAGGGCAGAGGGAGTGTGAACTGTTTCTCGGCTGGCTCAGCACTGCAGCATGGCAGACATATCCCTGGATGATCTAATCCAGAAGCCCTGGGAGGCAACAAAGGGGTGGCTCAATGCCAGACCAGGAGTTGGAGGTGTGTGATCTCAGATGGGGTCCAGCCGAGTCTTCTCAGACAACCAGCCTGCACAGCCACCTTCCAGCAGAGGTCTGATGCCTGGCAGAAGATTGGCCTCTCGGATGCCCGGCTCGAGCTAGGAGTCAAGGATGCCTGGGAGAAGCTTTCGCAGAAGGATGCCCAGCTCCTAATCAAAGGGAAAGTGCAGGATACCAGCAAGATGCTGAACTCCCACCAGCAGCAGAGCTCAGCACCCCAGAAGACCTGCCAGTGGCAGATGCCTGGGAGAAGATCACTTGAAGCAGAGTTCTCCTTCCTTCATCAGCCCACCCATAGGGACAGGGACCCCTGCTCTGAAGCTCACCAAACCACCCAGTTTCCACAGCAAAAGGCCACAGTACCACTTTATGCCCATCCTGTTGGAATGAGGGTCAATGTCAGCAGTAATCACCAGGCCCAGCAGAATTTACACCATCTGGACGAAGAGGATGATGTTATAGCTCCCATTCCATGTAAACAGATGAAATGTGCAGATCAGGCAGCTTCCCCCATCACGTGGCTGCTGAGCAGCTCCACGCTTTCCCTGTCCAAGGCCCTGCCTCTCGCCAAACTGGTCCAGGATGAAGCCTACCCAGCCCCTGCTCTGCCCTCGACTATTCCAACGAAAACCTTGACCAGTATGTCCTGGCTGCTGGTCAACAGGGTGGAACCCCCCAGAGAGCGCCCCCCCCAAACCTGTCCTCAGCCCCTGGAAGTTCCAAGATGACTGTGCTGTGAACAGTGTGCAACCTCGGGTGGCCGAAGAGGACCTCGCTGAGTGTCTGTGTGTGCAGAACCCTCGGACGGGCGCGGCTGGCCCTCCCCAGGGCCCTCAGACAGGCATGGCTGGCCCTCCCCAGGGCCCTCAGACGGGAGTGGCTGGCCCTCCCCGGAGCCCTCAGATGGGCACGGCTGGCCTTCCCCGGGCCCTCAGATGGACGTGGCTGGCCCTCCCCAGGGCCCTCAGACAGGTGTGGCTGGCCCTCCCTGAAGCCCTCGGACGGGCACGACTGGCCCTCCC